>SNQJ01S0024892.1:39610-74881 GCA_010110895.2 Picea sitchensis
CCAAGAGTGAGGTCTTCAAGAGGTTCCAAGAGTTCAAAGCTCTTGTGGAGAACCAGACAGGAAAGAGGATCAAGGTCTTGCGATCAGATAATGGAGGTGAGTATTCCTCCAGTCAGTTTGTAGACTTTTGTACCCATGCTGGGATCAAAAGACAGATGATCGTGCCTTACAACCCCAACAGAACAAGGTTGTCGAGAGGAAGAACAGGGCGATCACAGGTGCAGCAAGATCTATGTTGCATGATCAAAGTGTGTCTCTTTACCTATGGGCAGAGGCGAGTGCTACTGCAGTTTACCTGCAAAACAGGAGTCCCCACAGGATTTTGGGGAAGATGACTCCTGAGGAGGCCTTCACTGGTAGGAGGCCCAATGTCGAGCACATCAGGATTTTCGGTTGCTTGACTTATTCTCATGTCCCCTCAAAGAGGAGAACAAAGCTAGACCCTACAGCCCAGCAGAGGATACTAGTTGGATACTCAGAGGTCTCCAAAGCCTACCAGATTTACATTCCATCACTGCGGAGAGTGGTGGTGAGCAGAGATGTTAGATTTGAGGAGGGTAGGGCTTTTCAAAGATCTCTCGAGTCGAGAGTTGGTGTTGAGGATGATGCAGAGGCACAAGTTTCCGGTTCACCAGTCTTAGGGGTGACAGGGTCACCTTGCACAGCTTCAGGTTCACAGTCACAGGGAGTTCAGGCAAAGGCTTCAGGATCTCAAAGTGTTGAGACTAGGCCTAAGGCAGATACTCTTGGGCAGAGAGATCTTACTTCTCCTTTGACTACTTCAGGGAAGAGTAAATCGAGATGGTTTCAGGAGACCGTGAAGGGAGCCAAGGAGAACGTAGGAGAGCCCAAGAGACAATTCAGAGAGAGCAAACCTCCAGAGAGGCTTGGGTCCTATTTGGCTATGGTGACGAGTATCTCACATACTGAGCCATAGACATTTGCGCAGGAAGTTGACCAGCAGGTTTAGCGAGAGGCCATGCTGGAGGAGTATGACTCCATTATGCGCAACGATGTTTGGGAGGTGGTTTCGAGGCCAGTGGGGAAGTCAGTTGTGACTTCCAGGTGGTTGTACAAAACCAAGTATGCTGCAAATGGAAGCATAGAGAAACACAAGGCCCGATTTGTGACGCGAGAATTCTCTCAAATAGAGGGAGTCGATTATGATGAGACATTCGCACCAATTGCGAGATACACCTCGATCAGGAGTATTATTGCCATAGCAGCGGAGATGGGTTGGAGGATACATCAGATGAATGTAAAGACCGCATTTCTCAATGGCTTTGTAGAGGAGGTGTACATTGATCAACCATAGGGGTTCGAGGTGAGTGAGAGGGAGTCTCACATGTGCCTTTTGAGAAAGGCACTATATGGTCTGAAGCAAGCTCCCAGAGCTTGGTATTCACGTATTGACACATACTTGCTTCAGATGGGTTTTGAGAAGAGCGATGTTGATCCTAACCTCTATTAAGATCATTAGAGGTGATGACACGCTCATTCTCATTTTGTATGTGGATGACTTGTTCATCACAGTCGCAGAGGATCTCATAACTGAGTGCAAGTTGGGACTTGCATCAGAGTTTGAGATGAGTGACATCCGATTGATTGACTATTTTCTGGGTATGGAGGTATGGCAGAAGGAGGGTCACATATTTCTCGAGCAAGGGAAGTATGTTGCATATATTCTGAGCAAGTTTCAGATGGATGACTACAGGCCTATGTCTACTCCCATGGTCACCAACTAGAAGAAGCTTAGCGCTTCAAATTCCCAGTTGGTGGATGCTACAATTTATAGATAGTTGATCGGTTCACTGATGTATCTGGTCAACACTCAACCAGATATTTGTTTTGGCGTGAACACTCTCAGCCAGCATATGGTAGAGCCGAGGAGTGTTCACTGGATTGGGGCAAAACATGTGTTGAGGTACATTATAGGGTCAGTTGATTATGCCCTGGACTATATCAGAGGTGATGGAGTCAATTTGGTTGGCTACACAGACTCAGACTGGGCAGGATGTGCTACTGACTAGAAGAGCACCTCAAGGTGTTGTTTTGGTTTGGGGTCAAGGCTTGTTTCCTGGTTCAGTCGGAAACAGAAGTCAGTGGCTTTGAGTTCCGTCGAGGTAGAGTATATGGCAGCTAGTCAGGCCAATTGCGAGGCCATTTGGCTTCGTAAGACGCTGGTAGGATTATTTGGTCAAGAGTTGCCTCCAACCGTCATTCACTGCGATAATCAGAGTTGTATCAAACTCTCTGAGAATCCAGTTTTCCATGACCAGTCGAAGCATATTGAGATCAGATATCACTTCATCAAAGATTGGGTTTAGAGAGGGGCAGTACAGTTGTAGTATATATCAACCGACGAGCAGATTGTAGATATTCTCACCAAGGCCCTGCCAAGGGGCAAACATGTCTACTTCAGAGACAAGATGGGCTTGTTGAGAAACACTTTCCTCGGTAAGAGGGAGTGTTGAGATTTGTGTACCTTAGGAAGTGGTCCACTTGTGGTTTGGAGTCTCTAACCACAAGTAGGAAATACATCGGTACTATGTACCTTGTACTTTATGTCTAATTTCACTTTGACTTAGGAGATTTAAGTCAAAAGTGAAATTTGGTCATTTTAGCCTAAAATCACTATTAATTCACTTTGTGGGTGAATTAGGAGACATAAAATGAACTTAGGGAACTTAACCCAAAGTGGGTTTGTGAGTGAGATTATTATGGGATGATCTCGACCTTTGATTAGAGATGGGATGGGATGATCTCATCCATCCATCTTTTAGGTTTCAATATGGAGGTTCAAGAGGGGCACATAGGCAAAAGAGAGGTTCATTCACTCTTATGTTCACTTGGAGAGTTTGAGAGAGAGCATTGAGATGAGGATGGAGGCTATGGTTGAGGGAAGCTTGGGTGCCTCCTTTCATGGAGGACTCATGGAGGCTTAGACCCTCTTTATTTTGTGGTTGTTGTTCCTGCTTGGAGGAGGGCGCACTATAGGAGGAGGGCCCACCTATAGCATTGAGGTCTTGCAGTGGTCAGATTGCTTTGAGGACAGTTTCAGTGGAGAGGTAGCACACATATTCAGAATTGTGTGCAAGGGTTTCTCCATCAGAGCTTCGGGAGCAAGGGCGCTTCACTTCGATGGGATTGAGCAACATTTGAGGAGGGCGCACCATGCTTGGGTGCATCTTTCTTCTTGGACTTGTATAGCAGCTTGAGAGAAGCTGCCTTTGTATCAGGTTCATTTGTATCATGTACTTGTTGTATTCCACCTTCTTTACTTCACATATATAGACTTATATTCCAAACTGGTTTCCCCCGGGGGGGGGGGTTTATCCAGGGTCATGTTGACCAAAAATACCTGTGTTCATTTTCATGTATGCTAGAGTTTAGAACAGCATTATTTTAGCAGTAAAGATCTAGATGTGTGTTACATATTTTATGGTATGCATGTGCTAACTTGTTGGTGACTAAAACTACATGCTAGAGCACCTAAAAGCCTATGTAACCTTAACTAAAACAGCAGTAAAGTTCCTGGTCAGTTTGCTAANGGGGGGGGGGGGGTTTATCCAGGGCCATGTTGACCAAAAATACCTGTGTTCATTTTCATGTATGCTAGAGTTTAGAACAGCATTATTTCAGCAGTAAAGATCTAGATGTGTGTTACATATTTTATGGTATGCATGTGCTAACTTGTTGGTGACTAAAACTACATGCTAGAGCACCTAAAAGCCTATGTAACCTTAACTAAAACAGCAGTAAAGTTCCTGGTCAGTTTGCTAATTTAAAACAGCAACAAACAAGAGTGTGACAGCACAAACTTAGAGCCATCTTGAGGTCAAAAACAGACCTAGATGGCAGCCTGTTAGGACCTCAGAAAATCTTCACAGATTCCGTTATTAAAGTATATCAATGATAAGAATGGCAATGTTTCTGTATGTATGGGCATAAAAGTGGATTGAAGTAGTAACAAGTTAAAACACCATTAAAATTATGCAAATCAAGATATGCGGTGACAAAGTGTTTAGAGGCATAGCTTCAATAGTTTATAAAATATATTGGTATCAAGGCATGTTGTTCCCTAAACTTGTATGGTAAATAATCATAGTACATACAAGGAGAGTGTTGGGTCATTACTTCTAGGGGCAGAGAGGAGACAATTAAAAATGGTGGGCCTTCTCATGAAGAAAGAAGCTAGAAGTCTCAGAACCCTAAATCACTCAGTTGGAACAAAAGATTGCACCATTGACTAAGATGATGTTACATCTCATGGATGTGAAAATTCCAAGCTCGGGTGACTAAATTTCTTATGATMTCAATTAAACATGTAAATTGTTGAATTTAATTAATGTTGAAATTAAATTTCAGAACATGGCATCAATCACACAATAGTTGGAATTAAATAAGGCATAAAATCAATTTCACRCATACACATGTAATTACTCCTTCAAAATCAACTTGTCATTCCTTCAAAAAACTTAGAAGGAAACCTCCACAAGCTGACAAAAACCAAGCAGCTACACAATTACCAAAAATCACCCTGAATTGAGTGGAACGACCTGCTGATAAAGTATGACATGTTGTATGGTTGTACTATTTGTACAACCAGGTATACAAAGACCTATGCAGTCTATTTGTACGGCTGTACGAAGCTCTACAAGATTGTAAACTACCCAAAAATGCCTCTCTCTCTCTCTCTCTCTCTCTCTCTCTCAACCTACTCAACTGTTCATGTGTGTGAACTCTCTATCTTTACTTGTCTTTATGATTTTAGTTGAGACCAAAACCCTAATCTGTTTTTTAGTTTACAGTTAATCTAAGTCATGCATGCATGAGATACACTTTTTTAAACCTAGCAGCTAAATATAAGACTTTCATTATAGTGAATTACCAAATAGAATTACTTTTCATAAATATCTCGAACTACTTCTCACAAGTTCATGTTCGAGCTGTAATTCTCAACACTCCCTCTTAGTGAGGAAGGAATTCTACACCAATCCAAGTCTATCTCTAAATTCCTCAAACTTCCCTCTTGCCAAGGGCTTGGTCAAAACATCAGCTACCTATTGATCCGTGGGAATACACTAGAGCTTCACAACTCCCATCTGAATCATGTCTCGTATGAAGTGATCTCTGTTCTTTGTTGAGCTAAGTGCTACAGAAGTTTGCTTCGTGCTGAACTCTAGAAGACCTATGACTATCTCCCTCAAAATAGGCAATGCCCTGTGATGTAGGTGCCCCACCCTCTTGTGCCACACTTGCACAAGCTATCATTGTTATGCATCAGGGTTCGAACAAGTTCACCCTGCAATCTGTACAACTTATCTTCTCTAACCCCTATTACCTGAGTTGTATTTTGGCTAGATTCCTTCAATATGATGAGGACTTGTAGGTTCTTGAACTCCACTACAAAGCCCTTATCCTCCATAACCGAAACTGAAAGCAAGTTCTTCGTGAGACCTAGTACAAACAAAACATTGTCAAAATCTGAAGAATTACCTGACTTGAGCTGGAATGGAATAGTACAAACTCTTGCTACTAGGTACTTGGCATCACCACCAAGCTCAACCTATACTCTTGATGTCATATGTCGAGATGATCCAATGTCCACATTCCACACATTCCTTGGAATCATGCTGGGTAAGTGACCCACACCCTAATAAAGTCACTTTTACACATTAAAAATTTAAAAACTCAACTTGACTTTATAAAATCACTTTATAAAGTCACTTTATAAAAATACTTTATAAAGTCACTAAGGAGAAATATGTTCGATCACTTTTGCATGATGGGCACCGCCAATGCAGAAGTACCTCTGAGCTACCAAATCTAACACTCCCTCTTAGCGAGGGAGGTACTTTTGGTACCTCCACCAGAATCTGTCTCCAACTCCATCACCCCATCCGTTGTTGTAATTGCTCCCTCTGAACTAGAAGTCTCTGCTCCCACTGCACTAGAAGCCTTTGTTGCTACCTTCGTTGATTTATGAACTGAAGACATGCTCCTAGGAGTCTCCACACTCTCCTAAGCATTTGTCTGTGCCAACTCATACCTGCTAAGTCCTCTGAGAGTACTGGAAGAAAATTGAGTCCCCGGTATCAACTCTCTCTCTCTCTCTCTCTTGTAAAGCATTAAACCCAATACAGAACTGTGCTTTATGAGCAGAAATACTAAATGACTAAGATCTTAAACTGAAATAGCAGCGGAATACCAATGAACAGTAGACAAATCACACCATTTAACACTAGTAACTCTGGACAAATCCCCTAGAAAAACCCACAAGGGGAAAACCAACCAAGGAGATTTCTTTTTATTGAGCTTATAGAAAAATCTCAGAGCTACAGCAGCAAGCATATATTAGCATAATCAACACAATACTTGTCTCACTCTCCTGGCAACCTTTCTTTCTCGAAAATAGTGTCTAAACTCAACCTTGAAAATTGTGCCTCTATTCGGCCTATACAACCCAATATAGTCAGCACAAGCTCCAGAACTGCCTCGAAATATGTGCCAGAGAGCTTTTGTTTTGTACAGTACACTGTTGTACGGATTTTTCACAGTAAAGTGCATAGGAAATCGTGCCAAACTGTGGATGAATAGCTACCTCGATTTCTATGCACTTTTCCTTATTGTACGACCAACATTAATTGTTGTACAGCCTCCCTATAGCAGTTGTATGGATTGGGTTAAATGTTGAACTCTTTCTCCTTGGAATGCATGTTTATCCCTCTCCTAGGGATGCATGCCAACTCCCTTTGCTACTAACTCTTTCCTCTGCTCAAAAACTCTCTTCAAGTTCCTCTTCAAGTTCCCTCCAAGATCTCCTCCAAAAGTGTGCCCCCCTCTCCACTAGTGTTGCCTTTATGCATGATTCAATGTGTAACTGCCCTAACCCTTGGTCTTCCAAAGAGATGGACAGTCAAGACTAGATCTTTCCCTCTTGAGATCAATGTGTTAGAATAATAAGTGTGCTCGTTTCACCATAGACAATATAGCAATATTGTCACCCAACCATAGGCCGAAGCCACCCCCAAGCACCTTAACCTTGACAGAGAGAATAATTCTGGAAGCAAACCCTAGAACCAATAGCCAATCAAGGTAGCATACCTCTCTCCAGAGCTAGCATACCAGGCAGAAAGTCCAAACCATAACCAAGAGAAAGTCCAAGCCAAAACCGCAAGATTCCAGTTGCAACAGCTGCAGTGCCTCTCCAAACTTGCGCACAACTGGTTTTATGCAGTTGCGAGAGAGTGTGTGACAAATGAGCTCTAGCGCCCTATATTTATACTGCTTCATCTTAGTTGTCTGGGCCGACTTCTCTTCCCAGGGACTAATAACTCAACATTAATTACTTTATTAAGCCGACTAGTCTTCTAGAGTTATTATCCAAGTCTTTAGGGTTTCTCTTGATTCCCGAAATATTCTAGTCTCGTCAAGATTACATGTAGAGGTTAATACCTCTCGTAGCTACCATAATATCAACACAACGGTCGTGACTTAATCTTTCGTTGAGATCACTTAAGTGACCCTCATAAAGTCACTTTTACACATTAAAAATTAAAAAGCTCAACTTGACTTTAGAAAGTCACTTTATAAAAATACTTTATAAAGTCACTAGGGAGAAATATGCTCGGTCACTTCCGCATGTTGGGCACCACCAATGCAGAAGTTACCTCCGAGCTACCAAATCTAACATCTTGTTGATTACTAGCAAGCATTGTGTACACGAGTCACGAGTGTAGAATTTGAGGCAGAAAGTGACATTTGCCCAAGAGTATACAAAAGAATTCTTCAAATTGTTGCTCAAATCAATACTTAAACAACCAATATCAAAGGATAGCAAGGTATGTTGATGGAATGAAATTCAGATCCAAAACAAGATGAGGACTCGTCATTTTCACATCGTTGATGAAGTATATCATATTGCTTTGAAGGTGGAGGAAAAATTGAAGAAGAAACTATAACAGATCTTTAGAGGAAAATGTCCTAGAAGCAGACTAAGAGTGAATGTTGCAAGAGGACTGCCTAGTGATGGTAAGGAGGATGAAGTGACCAACAACCAATTTGCGAGAGGAGGCAACAACGTTGGCAGATATGTATGTCATTTTTTTCTACAAATGCAAAGTAGGACACAAGGCATCCATGTCTAGAGAAGCTCAATCCCGGAAGGAAAAATGAGGCCAAGACTCATCAGACACGTAGACAAGGCATCAGTGGTTGGGGATAATTTTCTGGTGCTTTAGCATGGATTGGGTGAAAATATGATGTTCAAAAGGGTGTTACTCAAGTCTAAGAAGAAGACTATGGAGGAAACTAAACAGAGGAACAATGTTTTTAAAACCAAATGTAAGGTTCAGGGTAAACACTACAATTTTGTCATAAATAGTGGAAGTACATAAAATCTAGAGTCCAAAAGGAAATTGACAAGTTGAAATTAAATTGCATTCCTCATCCCAATCCATATCAAGTTTCATGGCTACAGAAAGGTCAACAAGTCACAGTGACAAAGCAATGTTTGTTGAGTTTTCAAAACATCAAATTCAATGACCAAGTATTGTGTGATGTGGTTGAGATGGATGTGTCTCGTGCTATTTGGAAAACCATGGTTGTTTGATAGGAAGGTTTTCCATGATAGCAAAGAGAATACCTATGAGTTTGATAAGGATGGACAATGTTACATTTGGAAAATATGATGAAGAATGAGGTTGCAGCGATGGACAGTAGTTGCAACAGAAGTACTGACAACAGTGGTAGTCAAGTAATGTTGTGCTCGAGAAAAGAATTTTTTAGAAAACAAAAAAAAGCCAATTTTGTTTGCCCATAATTCCAAATAAAGTCCAAGAAGCTAAGGAAAATATACCAATGAAGATTCAACATTTGTTGATCAAATTTCAGGAGATTGTTTCAAATGACATGCCGGTGGGAATGCCTCCCATGAGAATTATTTCCCATAACATCAACTTGATACCAAGATCAAGTCTGCCAAATGAAGCCCAAGTCTGCCAAATGAAGCCCCTTACCTAATGACTCCCGCAAATAGTGTAGAAATGAATAAGCAGGTGTAGGAATTGCTTGATAAAGGCTTGATCCATGTAAGATTAAGTTCCTGAGCTATACCAGCAATATTGGCACCCAAGAAGGCCAATGAATGAGAATGTGTACCAATTCACAGGGTCAACAAGATCACTATCAAGAATTGATTTACCAAGGAAAGAGGACCTCATCGATTATTTTTGAGTGGAGAGAAGTACTTTAAAATGGTAGACTTGAAGAGTGGATACCATCAGATTCTAATAAGAGAAGGTGACAAGTGGAAGATAACTTTCAAGACAAACAATGGATTGTTTGGATGGTCGATTATGTTGTTCAAATTAACAAAATAACCTAGTACATTTATGAGGTTGATGAATGAAGTCTTAAAGTCATTTCTTGGAAAGCTTGTCATCATATATCTTGATGACATTCTGATTTTTGGCAAGTCCAAAGAAGAGTATTTGGAATAGGTGGGGAAAGTGTTGGAGCAATTGAAGGAATAGAAGCTACTAATTAATTTGAAGTGTATTCTTTTACAAGAGATGCTTTACTTGGGTTTTGTAGCTTCCAAGGAAGCACTGAAAATGGATCTTGAAAAGGTAAAATCCATTGTAGATTGGTCGGTACCTAGTTGTACTTATGATGTGAGGAGTTTCCATGGCTTGGCAAGTCTTTACTGGAAGTTTATCAAAACTTTAGTGGGATCCATGCACCACTTACCGACTGTGTCAAGAAAGGAGCTTTCTAATGGACAACAGCGACAACAAATTCTTTTGAAACCTTGAAAGAGGTAACCGATCAGTCAGTATTGGCACTCCCAGATTTCAACGAGGTGTTATTAGTAGATTATTAGGCAAATGGTTAAGAAATTGGAGCCGTCTTGAGTCAAGAAGGTAAGACAAAAAGATTCTTTAGTGAAAAGATGAATAATGCTAGGAAGTACTTGGTTTATGATCAAGAATTCTATGCCAATATTCAAGCTTTGAAGCAATGGAGACATTATTTGTTGTCAATGGAATTTGTGCCGTTTACTGATCACAAGGTGCTATAGTACATAAACAGTTAAGGTAAGTTGAATCAAAAGCATTTGAAATGGGTGGAATTTTTACAAAGCTATTCTTTTGTTTAGGCACATAGATCTGGAAAGTCAAATAAGGTTGTAGATGCATTGACTCAAAGGCTAATGTTGCTAAATACCATGTCAGTTGAGGTTGTTGCTTTGGACATCATGAAGGAGATGTGCATGTCGAAGATGCAGATTTTACAAAGGCATAGAGAGCTTGTAAAGAACCATGGGGTATGGATAGGACACTGTATTTGGATTTCCACATCCAAGAGGGATTCTTTCTTAAGAATTAGAAGTTGTGTATTCCACAGAGCTCGCTGAGAGTGAACCTCATTCGAGCATTGCATAATGAGGGTTTAGGTTGACATTTTAGAGTGGATAAGACCAAGGTATTGGCGGATGAAAGGTATTTTTGACCCAGCATCAACAAAGAAGTCAAGAAGTTTGTTGAGTGTTGCAAAAAATTTCAACTACCCAAAGGAAAGAGTCAGAACATTGGTTTATACACTTCTTTACCAGTACTAGAGGAACACTGGTTTATATACTTCTTTACCAATACTAGAGGAACCATGGGAAGACTTAAGCGTGAATTTTGTTTTAGGATTGCCCAAGATGCAGAGAGGACATAATTCAATGATGGTTGTAGTGGACAAATTTTCTAAAATCTCACACTTCGAACCATGCAAGAAAACCTATGATGTTACTCATGTGGCTGTGTTGTTTTTCAAGGAGCTTGTGAGGTTGCATGGGCTACCTAAGAGTATCACTTTGGATAGAGATTACCAGATTCCTTGAACATTTTTGGAGAACTCTTTGGAAGAAGATAGGTTCCAAGTTGCAGCATAGCTCAACATATCATCCGCGGATAGATGGTTAAACAAAGGTGGTTAACCGAAGTCTTGGACATCTATTGAGAAGTTTGATTGAAGACAAACTAGGTCAATGGGATTTGGCCTTAGCTCAAGCTGGATTTGCCTACAACAATTTAGTGAATCAATCCATTAGCAGAAGTCCATTTCAGGTGGTTTAAGGCAAGTCTCCAAAGGGTATTGTGGACTTGCTTAAGTTACTAGAAATAGGGAATAAAAGGAGCGTTGATGCAGAAAGTTTTCCCAAGAGCATGCACGAAATTCTTGAGCACGTTTGAAGAGAATTGTAGCAAAATAATGATAGCTACAAGAAGGCAGATTTGCATAGGAGATTGAAGGTTTTCCAAGAAGGCGAAATGGTGATGGCACATCTAAGGAAGCACGGATTCCCCAAAGGAATGTACAAGAAAATTGGTCAATGAAAGATTTGAAGAAGATTTTTTATAATGTCTGCAAGCTAGATTTGCAAAAAGATTTTGATATTTCTCCTATATTTAATGTTGTTGACTTGAATGAGTTTCATGAAGGAGTTGAAGAGGATGAGTTAAGCAACATGGCAGAATGGAAAGAACAATTGCCAATTAAGCGAACTAAAAATATTGCGGAAACATTAGCAAAGAGGGTTAGTAGGAAGACCCGAGGCAGCAATTATTTTGAGTATTTAGTCAAATGGAAGAACAAAAGTTCAAGGGATGCATAGTGGATTGTTGAAGAGGAGTTGGGTCAAGTTCAATGGCCTTCATCACTCGAAGACTCTGCAGTTCAATCCACATGAGAAGGATGCTCATGTTTTTCTTAACAAGGGTATCTGATTAAGGGGTTAGTGTGTATATTTCTTGTGGAGGAGAGGGAGCTGCAAATCAGCAATTGTTGTTGTCGTTAGAGGACCCATGCGTCACTACAAACTCAACCAACCTCATAGACCCTTGGCTGCGAAAGACCTATGCATTGTTGCAGAAGATAAAGACAAACAGGTAAGATGAAATACAATCAATGGAACTGAGTTTGCATTGCAAATGGGATTTGAAGAAAAATCAACTGAAGCTGAAATGTTTCGAAATCAAATCAACTTCCCACAGAAACGAAGAGACAAAAGGAAATTTATAAATAGGATTGGGTTAATTGAAGAGGAGGTTGGACTCCATCAAGTTACCGAATCGAAGAGTCGAATAATCATCCAATTGCATTCCTAGAGTTAGCGACCAAGATTTGCAACCAAAAGTTCATGGACTGCGATTGTAGAAGTCTAGGAGAGATTTAGACCTTGAGATTCTAAACCCACAAGCCAAATTGGTCCCTTACTCAATAAACATTTCATTTTGTTCCTTCCTCCTGTGTTAAAAATTGCTTGTGTTATTGTTTTTCGTTTTAATTTTTGTTCTTTAGCATCTGAATTTATGAAAGTGCGTGAGCTTGCTACCATAGCCGCTACACTCTCACACTGCAAGCTTGGTTCTATAGCTGAGATTGATGACTGCAAAACTAAGCCTTGCATTAATCCTGTAGATAGTAGCAAAAGGAAAGAAGTCGTCACCTTTGGACCAGATACAGTGTTTTCATCGGTTATTTCTTCAAATCCATCATATTTGGCTTTATACCATAGATATCTAGATTCTAGATGGTGTTTTTCCACCGGAGGTGACAAAGACAACAAGCGCTGGTTAGAAGGCTGTTATGGACAAAAACTTCATTCCCTGCTATTATATTTTCAAGATGTCTCACATCCATAAAGCAACAATCAAGGAGAAGTTGTTTCCATGCAATGATGCTATTTAGAGTTTGATCTGTAACGTCAATGTCCCATTGCGTGCCTTGAAGTATCATGAACATGATATCTCGATCGTTTCAATTCCACGAACATCCACAAGATTTATAACTTTATGGTTCCCACAATTTACATGACTAGAGCCTAGTAGAAAGATTCGCGGAAGAAAATGATGTGCAAGATAGTCAACCGATAGTGGATCATGTACAAACCTTTGAAGAGAACTAATAATAAAGTATACAAGATAAACAACTTGAGAGAGGAAGAGAGGGACCTGGCAATAATTATGAACTAGATGTATGGATTGTTGGATACTCAATATATTTGGGTGAGTTGGGTATATATCATGTATGAGGTCATGGAACACAACATTGTGTTTAACTGGGTAGACCTAAGTCACCTGACACGTCCCTTATGGGCCAAGTGTCCGTATCTGCGGTGTCATTGTGATGACACGCTACGGTAGGTGTCGGACACCACTTCACCCTGTGTCATGAGGTAAGGACACGTCATAAAACCGTGTCGGACACCATTCTAAGGACGTGTCATGATTTTATGACACATGTCCTTCGTAAAGCAGGCCACAGGAGGTTAAAAAGGGTTTTTTTCTTGTCTTTTAGTTGTTTCATTAATTTATATGCCCATGGAGGAAGTCGGATTTCATCATTTCAGCCATCGGTTGATTTGTATGATGTATCTTTTTCGGAGTTCATGATGTATCACTGATCAATATCTACTATGATCTATCAATATTTTGTCTATTTCAGTAATTTTTAACTTATATATATTAAAATTATATATATATATGTGTGTGTGTGTGTGTGTGTGTGTAAAACGTGTCCCTCGTGGCCTGATTTCGAGGGTCGCCGTGTCCATATCAGATACTCGTATTCCCGTGTCCTTCGTGTCCCGTGTCATTGTGTCAGGTGACTTAGGGGTAGACATATTTTCAAGCAACCTCATTCGCACTCCCTACAAGACCGAGGCACCTTAGAAAGACAAAACAATATGTTTCTATATGGCATCATATCTCATGGACTATGCAATGTGTTCACACGCACATTTTTTAGGGTTCAAAGTGCCCTCAAAACCTACATTTGATCGAGTGCATGTGTTTTACCAGAGCTTGTAGAAGACTAAGAATTTGTGGGTGCATCTCGATTTCAAAAGGATCTATTGAGTTATATATTAGCCCCTCTACATCAAAAAGATCTATTGCGAAGAATGCCGAGAATTCTCTGTGACCTCAATTAAAAGCAATGAAGTTGATTAGGGATTGGTATGTCCGGGACAAAACTTGCCACATTAGGATTTATGGGATATCTCCTTAAACATTACCAAAATGTGTGCCTACTACATTATTGATCTAGGTAATAGCTTTCCAGACAACCCTGCATGCGATGACTGGGACTCTAAAAATCAGTAAGAAGAAGCTTTGGCCTAAGCTTCCTTTCATGATCGAGGAATATCAGATGGTCAATGAATCTCATATTGAACAACTTGCTTTAGACCTTGGGGTATATTGTTTTCAATCAGAGCAATCAAAGTTCATGACCCCCTTCATGTAGTTGAAAATTTCTTCATATCTCAAGGCTTGATTTGGAGACTTTGTCACTAAGATAATGAGTAGAAATAATTAAAAATAAGAGCCAAGAATTCCACAGAGGTAGAGGGGTGAAGAGGTAAGCAAGTATTGAAACCACTGATCTTGATGAATTCGAGACCATCATATAACTAACATACAACGTTTCGAAAGATAGTCAACACCCTCATATTTCAAGCAAAGGCTAATCCTAAATTTGTTTGTCAGGTCTATACAAACTTTGGCCTCGAATCATTTGTAGGATAGTCAACCTTCATCTAATTTCTACCATATACAGTCAGTAACACATGAGAGGTATTATTTGTTGAACAACCAATCACTACACCAAAAAGTGACATTGGTGACAGGTAGGCCTAGGACGAGCCTTTAATGATCATCAACCAAATTGGATGTATGAGACATGTGGATCAGATCTGAATGAGAATGTCAAAAGGCAGCTAAAAGAAGGCAATGCAGACAGGGAACAGAAGAGCTGGAACCTGCTGATGGAGCATCAAGTTAGACACTTTTATTATTGCTAGCAGATATGAGAAGAGCTGTACAACTTGCAGGTGGAGATGGCTTAGAGAATAACTGTCTAAAATTTAAACCCAAAAAATTTGTAAGCTAGAGTTTAGATGTTGAAAGTAGTGTGAAACAGAAGAGAAGGATTGTCAGTAAATTAATTTTCAGTTCATCCCAGAATGATATAAAGGACAGAATTGACATATCAGAAGATCTTGATATTGGCTTCTGAGTTCAGTGCTTTCTCAGACTATATTGAGCTCCACTTCAACAAGATACGGAACCCTTTGGAGCAGATACACGGAGCTAAACTTTAGGCAGCCACCCCAAACTAGTATGTAGCCAAGCCTCTTTGATTCTACTCAACACAGCAGGCTTTTGGATTATGTCAATCTGGTTTAGAGTCCTGTTTAAGACTTTTGAATTTCATTACAAATAGTTGTGTTCAGTTCGGCTCTGGACATCAGCTATAATCATATAAGCTCCCCAATATTTGTTCAGTCAGTAGTCGATGGGGATAAGAGTACTTAGTATCCCATTTTAGAAAAATGGGGAAAACAGGGAGTTTTGAAGATATAGCATAATGTATGATATATTAAAGAAGACCCTTTCCAGACCATAGTAAACAAAGTTTCCTTTTCCTACAAGAAAAACAGCAGGCCTGTAGAAAATCAATGTTTGAGATAAAATCTCCAAATCACACAATATGCCATTGGAAAAATAAAAGACTTAAGACCATACCTGATCAATTATCCCGTACTTTGGTTCAGTCATTACTCGATGGAGGTAAGAGTACTTAGTATCCCATTTTAGAAAAATCAGAAAAACAGGGAGTTTTGAAGATATAGCATGTGTATGATATATTAAAGAAGACCCTTTCCAGACCATAGTAAGTAAAGTTTCTTTTTCCTGCCAAAAAAACAGCTGGCCTGTAGAAAATCAATGCTTGAGCTTAAATCCCCAAATCACAAAATATGCCATTGGAAAAATAGAAGCCTTAAGACCATACCTTATCAATTATCCTATACTCGATGGCTTTTCTTGGGGACTGAAATATTTTGGTCGCCAAATATCTTGTTCAATCTTTTCTTTGGGATATCCAGTATTCTTGCATAAAGAGCAACCTATAATCAACATAGATGATACTTAATCATTCCCAAAATAGATAAACAACATCAATCGACACAGAGAATGAAATAGATTCTAGAGATAGAACCGTGTCAGCATTTGAGCCCTTCAACATGCGCCTTTCGTAATTTTTACTTAAAGTTCAAACTCTAGTAGACGTGCAATGCAGTTTCAGTATACTGGAAAACATTTATTCAAGCAAAATATAAAGTCCATGAATGTACTCCAGAATTCATCAAGGCGTTCATCAAGGAATGTACTCCAGAATCCAATCAATTAGAAATTTAAAATAAATGTCGTCTAAAATTCAGAGATATTTCTACAATTCAAAACCATTTGAAAGCTTCCCCAAAAAAGAAAGAAAAAAACAAGAACAGTCAAACACAACATTCACATGCCCTTTTAGAGTTAGAAGAGCAATTCCCTTCCAATCTCTCTGTTACACCTTATATTGTATGAGGTTCCTCTTTGTGATTTTCATCACATTGACGGAGATTTGCTGTTGGTATCTTGGAGCATGGTGTTGGATAATGCCAACCAATTTACACTCGCTTTTTTAGATACTGGGCAGATTTTCTGGCCCCTATTATTCTGTAATTAGGTGGATCAAATCAGCCAGATTTAGAATAGGGATAGAAGCACATTAAATGTCATCAGTTTCTTGTAACTGAGTGAAGACTGCTATATATCTATGTAAGCCTGTTAAGGCAGAGTGTGAGATGTGAGAGTGCTTGAGACGCATAAGCGTGAGTGGTCTGGCTGATGTATTATCTCCCTTGCATAATATTAACTGAATATCATTGTCCCGTGGATGTTTCCCTGTATAGGGTTTTACCACATAAAAAATCGTTGTGTTAATTCTGTGTTTGCTCATTTGCTTGTATCTTGTTCTATATTTGCTTCCGCTGCAGATCAACAATTGGTATCAGAGCTCAAGTGAGTTGTGTCCGTGGGCGAGATCTATCACTGAAGAAACTCGTTACATGAGCCGAGGACGAAGTTTTTTGCATGGTCGCGGGTGATCTCTGTCGGAGGGAGCAACCGTTGCCGGTAAATTTTTCAACTGGTCACGAGTTCTCCATTGCACAGGAGCGACCATTTTTTGTCTCGTTGCAAATTCTCATAATTCTCCCTTACAAAGGTGCGACCACAAATAATTAAAGGGTTTTTCAGGCGTTATGATTTTCGGTGGAAAGGCAAGCAAAACGACGGGTTATTTAATGAGCGTTGACCATACCATCTAGTGAAAAAGCGGTGGTATGCAAATGTTTTGTTTTGCATTAAGAACATTATGCTCCAATTTCTTATAAGGTGAACGAATTTCTTATGCTCGAAATTTTTAAGTGGAGGATGTTTTTTATATGGATGGATTTTTTTTTTAAAGTGGATGTTTAGTTGTAATATTTACACATTTTTTTGGGTTCCACTTTTGAACTATAAAATATTCCTCCATATTAAAAAGAAGCTCTTTTATTTATTTATTGAGAGTTTGTGCTAATGGAAAAAGTTCAAAGTTCGAAGTTTGAGGTAGATAAATTTAGCGGGAAAAACAACTTTGAGCTTTGGAAGCTCAAGATGCGGGATCTACTGGTGCAACAAGGGTTGCAGAAAGCATTGGCAGGCAAGACAAAGAAACCAACGACTATGACAAATGAGGAATGGGAAGATCTGAATGCAAAAGCTCTTAGTACCATTCGTTTATGTCTGGCGGATGATGTTTTGTTTAATATTGTAGTAGAGGATACAACATCAGGCTTATGGAGCAAGATGGAAAGTCTATATATGACGAAGTCCTTGACAAGCAGAATCTACTTGAAGAGACAGTTGTACAGTTTGTGGATGAAAGAAGGTACAACAATTGTTGACCATTTAAATACCTTTAATACCCTTATAGTTCAATTGACTAGTATGGAAGTTAAATTCAAAGATGAAGATAAGGCTATTACACTATTGTGTCTGTTGCCCGAGTCTTGGGATAATCTAGTCACCTCTATTAGCTTTAGCTCAACAGATGTTTTAGATTATGACTCTGTTGTGGGAGCTTTGTTGGCAGAGGAGATGAGGAGAAAATCTAGTCAAGAAACCTCAACTTCAGAGGCGATGTTAGTCAGAGGTCGAACTAAAGAGCAAAATCAAAGAAGTTCTTCTCGATCTAAGTCAAGACGCAGAAAGGGTAAAGCAAAATGATGGTATTGTGGAAAAACATGACATCTCAAGAAGGACTACTGGAAAAGAAAGGAATCCGAGGAAAACTCTACGAAGGAAGCAAATTGGACTGTAACAAATTCAGGTATGACTGATGAAGTTTTAACCGTTTCTAGTAGTTTACAATATCAAGAAGAATGGCAATTAGATTCAGGTGCCTTCCACCACATGTGCTCACATAGAAATTGGTTCATTTCTTACCAATTTGTTGATGAGGGTGTAGTGTTTATGGGAAACGGTATTCCCTGTAAAACTGTTGGGGTTGGCAGTATTAGAATCAGGATGTTCGAAGGTATTTTTAGGGAATTAACAGATGTTAGATATGTACCTGAGCTTAAATCAAATTTGATTTCATTAGGAGTGTTGGATTCTTGTGGATATAAGTATACAGGTCAAGGTGGAGCACTCACATTGTCGAAAGGTAATTTAGTAGTGATGAATGCAACAAAAGTTGATAACCTTTATAAGTTGGAAGAGAGTACTAAAGTGGCATCTGAAGTGACAGATGTATCTTCTTGTTTATGGCAGAAGCATCAAGGTCATAAGAGCAAGAAAGAATTGCAAGTACTAATAAACAGTAGATCATTTCCAGACTTAAAATCTTTGTTGTTGAATTCCTTCTTGTTTTATATCTCTGCAAGTTATGATGGTGGTATAAAGGGATGTTGTGTGTGGGATCCTAATGCTCACAAGGTCATCATTGACAGAGATATAGTATGTATGGAACAGCCAAAAGGGTTGATTCAAGATCGCAACGGTAAATCTATTTGCATGCTAGATAATTCATTGTATGGCCTATTGGTACCCAGGCAAATATACAAGAGGTTTGAATCCTTCATAGTGAGTCAAAAATTTTCAAAGGGTAGGAATGACTATACAGTTTATAGTACATTCACAATCTTGATGTTATTTGTTGATGATATTGTCAATGCAAGCCGAAGCGTGGATAAAATCAGTAAGAAAATGACTCAGGTGGACAAGACAATTCAGATGAGGGATCAAGGAGCAGCAAAACAAATTATGGGCATAGAAGTACACAGAGATGGTAATGGTAAGCTGTGGTTGGAGTTCAGTATGAACATTGTGAAACCAATTTTTATCCATGTTGCTTTCCATTATAAGTTTTCTTCAAGCATAGGTCATGTTTATAAAGAAGAAAAGGTTATGTCTTGTGTAAGTTCAGTAGGAGGTCTGTTGTATGTGATGGAATAGTTAAGACCAGATGTTTCACATGCTAATGATGTTGTCAGATACGTGACAGATTCAGGTGTTGCGGTGAAATGGGTGCTTTGGCGTTTGAGAAGAACAAATGTCACCTATAATGGTTACAGTGAGATACTCTGTGATAATTGTAATGTAGATTTTACAGGTGTCTTGGATAGAAGGAGATCTATCACTACATATGTCTCAAAACACTGTTGTGGAAGACATGTTGAAGGTGGAGTGACCCCTCAGGAAATCCAAACTCGTCCAAGTCACACAGGCGAGATCATGAAACCAATTTTATTAGAGAAGCTGCAGTAATGTTTGACTTCTCTTGGCTTGCAACATAGGTGATGAATAAATTGGATAATGATATTTAGGTAAATTGTTGTCAAGGTGGAAATTGTTGGATAATGCCAACCAATTTACACTCGGTTTTTTTAGATATTGGGCAGATTTGTTGGCCCCTATTATTCTGTAATTAGTTGGATCAAATCAGCCAGATTTAGAATAAGGATAGAGGCACATTAAATGTAATCAGTTTCTTGTAACTAAGTGAAGACTGCTATATATCTATGTAAGTTTGTTAAGGCAAAGTGTGAGATGTGAGAGTGCTTGAGACGCATGAGTGTGAGTGGTCTGGCTGATGTATTATCTCCCTTGCATAATATTAACTGAATATCATTGTCCCGTAGATGTTTCCCTGTATAGAGTTTTACCACGTAAAAAATCGTTGTGTCAATTCTTTGTTTGCTCATTTTCTTGTATCTTGTTCTATATTTGCTTTCGTTGCAGATCAACACATGGGACCGACTTGGGGGATTCATCTTCATGGACCCCCTTCTCTTCATTGGATTGGATGATTCGTTGGATGTCTTTGGTTTGGGGGAGTCTCACTTCTCCTTGATTGGATGATTGTGCTTGTTGGCTTGGTGGTCTTCTCACATGTGCTTGCCTTGTTGATCACCCCTTGGTTGAATATTTGTTGGTATCTTGGCGCATGCTATCTCATTATGGTGTGGTTTTGGTATATATTCTTATATTGGATGTGCTACATCTTGTTATTGGATGATGGTTCTAGCCCCCAAAGGGGTTAGATGATGGTGTTAGTAGGTAGATGTTTCATGGTATTGATGGAGTTTCCTAATGAATTTTGCATGGTGATGTTGTATTATTGGTGTCACTAGGAGTATTGTTCTACATGGTCCTCTTGTGTTGATGTGTGGTAGGGACAAAGTTATTGATTGGATGGGTTACCATTTTCTATTGTCGCCTTCTCTTATGATATTGATTTGATTAGATGATGGATGTGTTGTGGCATAGTGCACTTTGCCTTGGTGGGATTTCCCTAGGTGATATGACTTAACATTTATAATATTTGCTAGACATCTCCTAGGTGGAATGTGTTTGATGATGTCAATACCCTTGTTGATGTACTTTTTCCTAGGTTTGAGTTCGAGTGGGGGGGTAATACATACATATTGGATGATCAAACCTTTTTCGAAGGTTTGATGAGGTTTTATCACGCTTAAGTCCTTTGGTGGTGCCCCCTAGGTTCAAACCTAGGTGGAGCTTCTATTTGGTCATTATGTTGTTATCATGGTGGTCTTTGCTAGGGAATACATCTTATTTCCATGGTACAACAGTTGTTGGAGTGCACCCCCCTTCATTGGCACACATGTTCATGTTGATTTAATCAATTGGTGACTATTGGGAGGTTGGACTATGATTCTATTTGAGCATTAACTTTGTCCACATATGTTATGGTTGATTTAACCATTTAATGGTTAATTTAATCCATTTGACTATCTTGGAGGTTAATGGCTTGAGTGCATTGCTTCATTTGGTAATTCTTCACACTTGAAAGGGTTATTTTGAGGTTATTTGAGGCTTTATTATGGACCACTCCATCCTAGGGTGCACTTCACATGGGGATATTATATTATTTGTTGGGTTGTTGAGGTAGTTACATGGCAAAGTTTTCTATGGCACACCTCTCCTAGGTGCTTTCTCATCTTTATTGCATGGTTATCTCAAATACATTTGTCATCTTTTGACCTTCATTGGAGAGTGCCCTCACCTCTTTAACTTAGCACATATATTATTTTATTTGAGGTGGTTATGGAGGAGCTTTTATTGAGAGGCGTGTGGCATTCTTGGAGGGCCACACATGGCACATTGTATGCATTAACTTGATCATCTTACTATATTTGAGCATATTCTTGGAGAGCGCACTTGTGAGGACACTTCTTGCTATTTATGAAGGTGTATATTTTATTATTTCATGGAGTTTTGGCATGGTCAAAACACTAATTCGCCCTTATCTCCTTGGATTTTTCTTGTGGAGATATTCTAGTTGTTTTTGGGGGTTTGACCACATCTTTTCTTGCGGAGTGCTGCATCTAGTTGGCACTTTGCACATCCACCCATGAAGTTGGTTGCCTTGGGATTCACGCATGTGGATTGGTTGCATGCATCTTGTGGACCACTTGCTATTTTTGGAGGTTGGTTATGGAGCATTCTCCAAGGAGGAATATTTTATTGGTTTATCTCCTATGCACTTTGGAGGGTGCACTTTAATGGATAGAGTAATGTGTCATATGGATAGATAGAGTAATGTGAGGATGTTATCCCTTTTATTGCTATTGTGGTTGTGTTAACCTTTCATTTAATAAACCCAATTTTTGCAACATTTTCGTAACCACACTTCCGTAACAATGCTTAAGCATGGCACCTTTAACCTTCCAAGGTAATTTTCTGCTATAAAAATCAGCAAGCTAAAGCTGATTTGTGGCATGCATAGCAGCCCCTATTTCCTTACACCTTCATGCACTTTCCCTCTTTGATCCATACTTCCTTGACTCCATTTTCCCAAGGTCTGATTAGGCACTAGGTCTTAGGGTTTTCCTTCAACTTTCCCTTCTCACACCACTTAATTTTCTTAGGCTTACTCTTCACTAATCTAACTACCTTGTGCCTCCACTCTATAGCCTTAGTAATCCTACCTTTTAGGGAAGCCCCCCTTGAGTTGGAGAAGGGCCAACCAAAAGTGAGGGGAAAAGCTACTGTGGTGACAGTGGGTAGCCTTCCTGAGTTGCATAAGACTAGCCCTTTGATGCTTGGGACTTTACATCATTTGGGGGTGCTAGATATTATTGTAACACTCCCAAAAGTGAATCTGCTCTTGCCAATCCATGTTCTATCATTTGTTTGATAATTGTGTTTCATTGAGACTGTAAAAGATCATAATATCGGATATCATCTTAACTGCAAATCTATTCTAAAACTGGTATTTATTTTTTAGATGCTAATATCACATTTTCACTATAATTTATGTCTACATATGTCTATTAATATTTTATCCAGTCCCTTGTAAAATCAAATGAAATCTGTACCATTATAATGTTTTCCTTTAGGAAAAAATTCACCCATCTTTTATTATGCTAAACTTATATCTTCCTTTTACTCCTGCAACCAATATTTATTCATTATATTTTATAGTTTTGCATGCACTTAAATCGTGTATTTTGTTAGAGATTTTATTACCACGGGCATGTGATGGCATGTAGAAAAAATGCATTCGTGACAGAAAGCAGTCAATGTGGCTGTGATGCCAACGGATAGTAGCGATTGACTGAGGATGATTTTGAACACCTCGAATATTCTGGATTAAAGAGCAGTAGCACTTGTCTAATAGCTGTACTCTGTGTGGGCACATTGATTAAAACATGCCGAGGTAATATGTGGGCACTAAAAACTAGTGCTTATAAGGTACACAGAAGCACAGATTTTTTGGGTCAACATAAAGTGCCATAAATATCAGTAAGTTTGAAAAGTCTTATGTTTATGTGATAATGAGTGAAGTAAGAAAGGTTCATGAGAGCTGATGTTCATATCTCCTTTGTTGGCTTCATCTATCCTTCTGAGTTTTGTTCAAATACGCATTGTCTCTTTGTGTCTGGAAAAAGTTAGAAGCAAGAGCTTTGCAAGTTTGCTGTGACATATTTGGACACTTCCCTATCAGTTGCTCTGTTAGTGACAACTCTCTTGGAATGTATCCCATAAAGTCTGAACTTTCAGTTACAAGAGATAAAGGTATTAGAAATAAAAAAAAAATACAGAAAAACATTGCCCATGCATGCCAATATAGGCATTAAAAATATATCAAAAAATTAGAGAATAAAGATCATAACCATTATACATTCATATTTCATTTGAATTCCAGAAATAAACACTAAATTTCAATACAAAATAAATCTAGTATACATCCCAGTGTGTTAGCTTACCTGTTGACAGTGAACATTACAGCACTATGAGACTGAGGCACTTATTGCTTAGTTGTTATCGCTGATTTATTTAGTTGGAGTTTCTACAAGAAGAACAAATCAAATATATTACAATGAAAGTGATTGTTATCCCAAAATTTAACATCTTGTTGAGGATTAAGATTTATGAAAATCATGAAATACTCAGATGGCTTAAATCTCCATAGGCATTTGTTAAAACTTTATTTGCTGGAAAAATGCTAGGGAAATACCTCCTAGGCAATTCCAATTTGAGCTTGAGCAGATATGCCATGTCTGGTGCAACATAATCGAAGGTAAACTATACCTTTGGTTTAATCTTTAAACTTAAGCTTTTAAAACAATTAAATTTATTTTTTTCTGAACTGATAAGTAATGGTTTGACTAGTTCCACAATTTCATGTGTAATGGTTAAGAACATGTGTTTCCTCCTTGGAGGTCACAGGTTCAAATCCAGAGGAGGGTACGGTATGTATACCTCTGTAGACTTTAGCAGTAAAATCGTGGCACAGAGGGGGTCCCTTGTCCAACAAACAAGGGGGTCTCATACACCAATTTGGTGTCTGGCTTGGCCGTGACCTTAAAAATAGATTATTATTATTATTATTATTATGTTAATTTCTTTAACCCAGCACCTGGCACTTAGCTCCAAATAAAATCACTTTATTTAATAAATGCACAGTTGAGTTACTTTAACGAAACATTATAGCGGAAACATAAAAACTAAACCATACACATTGCACACAAGATTTATGGGTAAATTACCCCTGGAAAAACCCCTAGGGGAAAACCAGTTCTGAGTTGATTTTATTAATTAAAATACTGAGCTCCCGTCCTGGGATAATGGCCCACCTGTAGAAAATACAATGTAGCAAATAGCCTAGCCTATCACCTCAACATCTATCCTTCGATCTTGCTAGCTGCTATCTCCCTTGCTGCCCCTTTGCTCCTTTCCTCAGCCCCTGCCCTTGCACACTTGGATGGAAGTCCTTCTCCACCCAATCAATGAGATCTCACTCACTCATCCTATGCGTGACACAAGCACATGAGCAAAGAGTCTTTTTTTTCTCCAATGTACTTTCTATGTGTCCCATCCTTTCACTTAGGCTGCCTTCTATAATGTTGAATTAACCCTAAATCCAAAACCCTAGATCTCCAAAGTGATCRAAGGCTGAGATTAGATCTCACCTTCACTTTAGATGTAATAGCTAGAACTTAATTTAATTCACTTAAGTTACTAATGCCAAAAACTTGGGCATTTAACTTAATTAAACTCCATTAATCATAAAAGGTCATTCACTTTAATTATTACTCAATTAAAGTAAATTCTCTAAGTCCTAAGAGATATCAGTGACGACCTCCACATGCTAGACACCAAGCCAATATGGAAGTACCTGTTTGATGCTAAATACATCAACATGTTATAGCACCCAAGTTTTCAAGAAACACAATTTTTCTTGCACCTTTTATATAAATCCCTAAATGTTGTACATCCCTAAATTCAACAGGATTTTAAGGCACTCAACGTATTTGAGCCAGATCTGTTTCATAAATGTTTTGGAAGAGACATCTCTAATGATTAACACGCTTCCCTATCCAAGAGATAATTGTGTCACTGTAGAAATGTCTTTCTAGAAAAAATATAGCAATATGTTGCGATTTGCATGCAGAATGAATGTAGTAATGTAGTGGCTAGCCTCTTGAGCCTTGGAATAGGGAACAAAATCTGCCCTTTAAATAGTCCTGTACCTCAAACTTGATTGATCAGTTGACAAATCTAATATGGGGCTTTAAAGTAGTAGTAGGCTAGAGCAAATCTTGAGTTCCTCCACAACTCCATTGGGAATCTAAAAACATGTAATAGGTATGCATAAGATGGTGATCACAATTGCAATAATTGGTTTAGACTCTAGAGTATAAATTTTAAATGGTGATTCAACATCGAGAAATATAGCTCCTTTTGCAAATGCATTTGGAGTAGTTAATGAGTTAGAGGGATATGTAGCCTGTGTATTGCCTAGTTTGGTTGTGTGGAGCAATGTTACATTTATTGTTTTTGGGAATTTATCGCCGGGGTTCCAGAAAATAAATTATCAGCAATATGGAGGAAATTATCAGAAATTAACAGGAAACTTTAAAAAGAAACAAAAATGATCAATTTTTTTCAATTTTTTAAACATCTAAAGCAACAACAATATCAAACAAACACATTGATACATAAATATGAAAATAAAACTGATATATAAGATGTATAAGATGTCAAGTAGTACATCAATCATCAATACTGAAATATGATATATAAGTCCTGACAGGGTAATACAAAATCATCTTCTTCGTATTATAAGGAATAAGGTAAGGGAAGGAAAAACAATAGGTATATAGAAGATAAGAAGGGGCAAGGCTCACAGAGGGGTGCAAAGTGAAAATGTAGAACATCCCTTTGCTCGATTTGGAAACACATTGGATACCCCAAATAATTAGGCCCAGAACCAAAAGAAGATTAAACCTCACCCATCTACTACAGACGCTAAACACATCTCTAATGGACATTGTATCGAGCAATCAAAGTAAGTCGAGGTCGGTTCTTAATGGAGAACGCYCTCCAATCCCATCACATCAAAACGAAAATAAATGTATCTCATTAGATGATCATGATGAGGCATCTAGATACTAAAAGGATAACCATAATGTGCTAAGAAGGCGTCGCCGAGGATTAGGTTTCCCCCGCCCCTAAGAAGCTTGTRGTTCCTCAATTCTTCCCTCTGATTTTCCTTCCTAGCAATATCAAGAATTGAGTTTTTTGCAACAAGGACAACATCTGGGGTAGCTGCACAGAAAATTTCCACTTCATGCCCTGAGATTTTGGCAAGGTAGTATTTTAAGCGATTAATTTTGTCAAACATTTACATTCAACATAGCTTGCTACTCAGTTTTGTTCTATTATGACCCTCATATGGTTCACCATACTCCCACATTGGGTCCAATGGCTTTGCCATTTTGTAGAGCAATTGATTAAATCTATAAAATTTAAACCTACGGCAGAAAAAAATGAGGAAATTCTGAATCCAAATCCACAAAAAACCTAGAGAATGCTGCAATTAAAATATCATAGCTACATAGATGTTAAATCTCCCATTAAAAAATGGCAAGAAGAGGCATATAGAATGGACATTGCAAACCCTATACTAAATCTTGACAAACAAAGAAAGGCATAAATTTTTCTACATACATAGGTTGGAGTAAATCCCCACTCCACAAATGTTGATAGCAATGAAACTACAGATTTCCCCTTGTTTGCTTGATGGAAAATGGTCACGATATCCTCAGAGCTCAATCCCCCTTAGCACTGTTTGCAAAATGAGGTTATAAAACCCAAATCGCTACTTAAACTGGATGGAAAAAGAGCAGACCAACAATTTCGATCGACTCATGATAATTACCTTAATTATCGCAATAAATTCAAAAATTGAAATTATGGCAATTATTTTCGGCGATATTATCATCGAGGCTGTTTTTGGTGATATTATCACGTTAATTCCGGTAATATCATGATAGGTGTAACATTGGTGTGGAGGATATCCAGTTTAGGCTTAAAGAATCTCTTCCAAAATAGGAATACAAAAGAATGATACCAATGGACAAATTTGACATAGGATCTTTGGTTTTTATATTTCTACATTATTAAATATGGTTTTGCTAATTAGTCAATTGGGTTTAGTCTGAGTGGTTGTGGGATGAAGTGTTATCCTCCGCACCCAGGTTCTATTCTCGTAAGCGACAAGTTGAGCTCATAATGAGTTTATTGCTAAACGGCTACAAACCCTATTGTTGACCTGGCCTTGTGCCTTGAAGAATATAGGGTTTACCCTGGGCACCATCCTTGTTATGAGGGGAAGTGCAAGGGGGTTTTCCCTGGGATATATTACCTAGAAAAAAAATGGTTTTGCTAATTCAAATAAAGATAATATTAAAGATAGCCCCTGGGGGGCAACTCAATTGGCAAGTGTCGTGATATGAAGTGTTATGTTCGATGAGGTTCCGAGTTCAAATCCCCACGACTTACTCGTGCCTGCGGAATGGGCATACATATGGCAACTGGAGGTTATAGTGGTAGCAGTCGGAATCGACCCCGTGTCACGCGAGGACGAGACCGCCTAGTTGCCGATTCCGCCAAATACAAAAACAAAAAAGATAATATTAAAGATTTTATTAATATCCAACAAATGACCAAAAGATAAGTCAATGACACTAGAGGGAACAATCAGGGATGCCAATCTGTAGGATTGTCAAAAGCTACTCCAAAAGCATAAAGAAAAATATATCATGATCAAGGAAGACATGAACTAAATTACATCCAAGAGCAAGAAAGATCCCAATAAGATATGTTAAGATAATTTTATTAATATGCAACAATGACCATAGTGATTATTTGATTACCCCATAAAACAGAGCACGCATCTACCCTAAAACAGAGCACACATCTGGGCTAAGTAAACCTTTTAAAATGCACACAGAGGGTTTTAGATCAGTGCCAAATGAAGAAAATAGGGTAGAAACTGGCAGTCCTTCATATGAAGAATGACCTTATGCAATCCAACATTTAGGCACTTTAGGCATTTTCAGTCTTTTTCAAGCACTTGTAAAATTTCATGCCCAGATTTGTAAAATGCAGTTAAGGCACATAAAATTTGATGCTGGAAAAAAAACAACTATACCAGGTTGCAGAATTTTTAATTCCTCACAAAACCCATGTGTCAGTTTTTCAAGTTTTCTCCAAAAATCCTCCGCCATCACAGATTTTACTAAAACTGGTCATTTTTTGGCAAATATTGTACATTGCCCAGCAGTTCGGTAAAATGAATGCAAGGTCAATAAATTTTGGTGCTAGAAACAAACCAAGTAAGCCAAGTTAGAGTAATTTGGCTTCCTCACAAAACCCATGTGCCAGAATTTAAATTCTCTGCTCCAAATTCTCAATTAGCACATGTAGTTGTTTTCTTTTTCTCATTGATAACATTTGGCAATTTCAATTAAAATTTGTTTATTTATTGCAGCGCTCTAAGAGATGTAGAAATCCCAGCTGGACGAAGAGTGCTCATTCTTGACCAGATTCAAAGTTTTTACTCATTTTTGCTTTTACTATTCAACATATGATTACAATTCCATTTCTGTGGACAGACTACAATGTGATGGGATTTAAACAATCTCATAATTTTTCAAGCTTATGGTTTCTTCTAATCTGCAATGGCAATAGAATGTTACATTACTAGATTCAAAGCTCTCAAGAGGATGATCCTGCTTATGCTTTTCAACCATGGACATTGTTTGAATTTTGATATTATTTGAATTTGGCGACATTGTAAGTATTTCAATATTTAACAAGTTATTGCTATTTTCTCTTCCACTCTTCCTCTTAGAAATGGCTTTTGTGGTAAGAGGAATTTTGTATTCAACACAGTTTCCTTGAGTAACTTGCATTGAGGATTTAACTAAGAATACGTGAGAAAAGAATGCCAAAAAGAACAGTCTACTTTTAGTACATGTACGACAAAGTGGATTTTCTCATGGTAGTTGTAAAAGTGAGTAGCGTCAGAGGATCTAACAATATAAGAAATGCTAATGGAATGAAGACATAACATAGATAATAGAAGGAGCAAATCTCGTGGAGTTTTGTCTCAGAGCTATAGAGTTTTGTCTTTTTAGAAGATCAAGAATTAGTGCAAGAAAGTTTTCCTTGTTGTAGCTTCAGCATTTACCCTGTCACTGCTATATCAGACATAGGAAACTAAAATGACCATAACTTGAGTAAATATTGTCTGTTTGACTTCCATAAGGTACAGTTGGAAGGTATCCATTTAGATTTTACACTTCTAAGATCAGTTTCCACCCATGTGTTAAAAATTTCACCCAGATTTAAATTTTCAGGTTTCTTCCAATCACATCCGTATAGGACATTGTAGTCTGGGCATAAAAACAACCATAATTTGAGCAAACAACATCCATTTGACCTTTGTATGTTACACCATTGGAAAGATATTGATCAATTTTAGGCTTATACGATTAGTTTCCAGCCAAGCCTTACATATTTCACCCAGATGGCAGACTATAGTTTTAGGTACTATTCCATCAAAACCATACCGAACATAAGACATTTAAAAATGGCCATTAATTGAGCGAACAATGTCCGTTTGACATCTGCAATGCATCATTGGAAAGCTATTGATCTGAAATGGATCACTATATAATTTGCCATGTATTTTGGTACTTTCTGGGCAGAAAAACTGGAGCTATTGGCTTGTAAGGCACATTTTAAGGGCAGGTCTTGGTTTGGTGATTTGGGGTCCAGAAACTTCTGGAGCCCATTTGAGGCTTTAAACAGCAATTTTTTGGGGTCAAAACTTTGCAAATGAAGTTTGCAACCTCTCATGTTGTTCTACACAATGAGAGCTTTCCAACGGTGCAAAGATTAACTCAATCAGAGTTCATAAGAGGAAGTTATGCCTCCCACAAGTTGACCTATCCTATTGGCCAACATGGCACTGAATGGATGCCACATCAGATCCCTTTACTGACACGTGTGGAGCTAATCATGTGTGGACTTTCAAGAAGATTCTAGAGGATCTAAAACCCTAACCCTAATCAGAAGTTGACACATGTAAAACCCTAATCCCAACCGTACACAGCTATCAAGACATTGTTAAATACTGAGCCACTACGAAAGGAAGAGGTTCCATTCTTATTGTATTGATTATTGTTCCATAAAAGAGGAGAGCAAGGAAGTGGGATATTTGGAGCAGAATAGAGGAAGTAGAAGACCCTATAGCAGCGATACATGCTACAATGTCCATAACTCCATAGTGAGTTCACCTTTATATGTACTTGCATTTCATAACTAAGTAGAAAAAAGCAAGGCGTAGTCTAGGTTTTTTACTATTGGATTTTCCAAGGGTACATCTTGTGTTCATGTGGATGGTGTATTATTTGCTTTAGCTTCCTTCATTCAAATCTCAATTTATTTCAGAATTTCATGCACTAAGATAGTAATATTAAAGCTTAATCTTAAGTAAAACACTAAATAACTAGAGTTTGCATAATCTTGTAAGATTTGTTGTGACGAAGTTACAAACTATTCTAGTGGAATATCCATGACAGATTACAAATCATATTGGTATCAAAGCAGCTTTCTTTGGGGGTTTTGTGGGAAGTTGCAGGATCCAAGAACTGGCATAAGAAATAAATCTTGAGTCAAAACACTAGCCATGGCAGATGAGTACAGTAACAATCACAGGGATGAGTCAGAGGAGAGATTTTCAACGCTGGAAGCAAAAGTCGTTGACATCTCTCACAACATGGCCATCCTCATGGCAGCTCTAAAAAAGCTTAGTAGCTCTAAAAAAGTTTGGACCTTTCAAAAAGCTTAGGAGCTCTAAAAAAGGAGCCAGAGAAAGAGAGACCAAGTTCCAGCACCATCACTCTTCCCAATCATTGTTCAAACTGGTAGAAAAAGTATACATCAAACCCTACCAAGGTGAGATTGACGACATTAAGTTGAATCAATGGTTGCAACAATTAGAAGTATATTTCAATGGTCATAACATAGGAGGTGAGCAAACGATACCATTTTCCCAACTGAAGTTAGAGGGTGTTAAATTTAAGCAGCTGCAAGATACCATTTTCCCAACTATAAGCTGCATATTGTTGTAGCGGTCCTATATCTTCTTGGACAGTTTTTTTTGTTTGGACTTTTAGGGATTTTCTGTCAGCCTCTATTTTGGTCTTTGGGGTTTTTATAACAGCCCTACTTATGCTGATTGTTTTTGAGTTCTTCTTGGCAAAATTGTACACATAGATCATGATGAGATCTACCCTTGAGGGTTTGATCCATGACCATTATAGTTTTTTCTGAGCATACAAAAAAGAGGACAGCAACAAGCAGCTAAGGTAAATTTGTTCTTTGTTTCGATCAAGATAATGTTCAGTTTTTGCTTTGCTAATTATCAGATCTGTTTATGTTAATGTTCAGAATTATTTTTATTGCTAATGATCAGATCTGTTCATGTTCAAATCTAGTTTAGAATTGTTTTCTACATGTTCAGATCTATTGTACTATTTCAGTGATTGATCTGCTTCAGAAATTTTGTTTTGGTTGTTGATCTATATCTATTGTAGTGAATAAATTGAAAAGAATATTACTGTTCTAGTTTTCCCTTAAATTCTAACATGGTTTCAGAGCTTAGGGCGTGAAAAGAGCTCAATTGTGGCAGACTTGTGAGCCTGCGTAGATCCACATCTAAGGGTTTGTTTTGCAGATCAGCAGTAAGCTTGTTTTACATCAGATCTTGTTTTCAATATGGCTTCATCTTCAGTCAAAGCAGAAGATAGGCTTAAAGGGGCTTCAAACTTCAATGCTTGGAGGGAAAGGGTGTTTAATATCCTAGAAGAAAGTGACTTGGATGAGCTGGGTACCATGGTGATAGATGAACCTACTTCAAATACAGGAAGGGCAGCATATAAGAAGAGGCATGCCAAAGCCAAGAGGGTCATCTTTGACTCAGTTAAGGATAGCATGATGCCTCTTATTGCTCATCTAAGGACAGCTAAGGAATGCTTTGATGCCCTAGCAAATCTATATGAAAAGAAGGCCCCAACTCAAAAGAGGATATTGAAGAAACAACTATGTACATTAAAGATGGGAAAGGATGAATCTATCTCTGCCTTCTTTTCCAAAATTGCTCAAACAAGAGATCAACTTACAGCAATTGGAGTTGCAGTGGATGATGATGACCTTGTACAAACAGCAGTAGATGGTCTTCCTAACTCATGGGAGATATTTCTCTCATCAGTCAATGGAAGAGAAGTTCAACCCAACTTTGAGTGATTATGGCATGATTGTCTGCAAGAAGAGGGTAGACTTAAAAGCAGGAATGAACCCTCAACAGTGAGAGACCATGCTCTTTCAGTCAAAGCCAAGAGATGGAAGAAGTTTCCTCGACACAAAGGCAAAGATAAGAAACCTCAAGGTAAGCACTCTCACTTTCACTCTCATTTATCTAAAATAAGATGCTTTAACTGTAAGAGGCTAGGTCATTATGCAAAAGACTACAGGAACCCTCCCTCACAACAGAAGCAGTGAGGCAGGTTCCATGCTTCAGTTGCAATTGGGGAAGAAAAGCCTCAAAGAAGAAGAACCAGAGTTGCTACTAAAGAACAAGAAGAGCGCCTACAGAATGATATCCAAGAGAAAGTCACCCAAATATAGAAAAAATACCAATAGAAAACAAGATCTGCTCTCCAATAGTTGCGCACAAGGGACTGAGGGAGGTGCACACTAGATCAAGGGACAATGTGTGCGTTAGTATGTTCAAATGAGGATGGGGCGCACTTATATATATATCCAATGTAATGAGTGGATGTGTCTTTTCACAAGGTGTTTCTTTTCACACTAGGGCCGACTTGTACGAGTTTCATGAAATTAATTTCTAACTCAATATAAATTAGTCTTTACACAATAGGGCCGACTTGTACAAGTATTTCTCATCACAAGTGATTGGGGTTTTTCTCTTCTCATGATATCATTCTTAGGAGGTATCTTGGAGGTGAATACCTCTCGCAGCTACCAAAAACATCAACAGTCCCTCTTAGCTAGGGAGGTATTCTCAGTGATATTTTCTTTTGGTCTTCATAGCCTTGCAAGCTATGCCATGGTCCTTCGACCATGACATGTTCTCGCAGACCATGCTATTATTAGCATCTCCTTGTCACACATTCCTACTCCAATGTGGACATGTCACACATATGTGCACCCATGTGGACCTTTTAGGAGGCACAACCCGCTAGGGTAACACTAGAATCTACACGTCCATGGTGCATCGTCAAGGACATCACATCCATGACGAGTCTTCAAGGAACAATGGTCTCCAGGGGTTGTTGGGTACCAACCCAAATGAATGTTCTCCCAACCTGTTAGAGTTGTTGGGCACCAATCCAGTGAACATTCTCCCAACCATATGACTATCGAGTCTCCAAGGATTGTTGGGCACCAACCCAGGTGGATATTCCCAACCCCTAAGGGTTGCTGGCCAATGGAATATCCTCCCAACCACTTGAGCTTTACCTCAAGGGTACGTTACACATGGCTCATCCCATGTGGACACGTCAACACATGGCTCATCCCATGTGGACCTCTAGAGGCTCCTCCCTCTAGAAATACTAGAGTCTATCCCATAGTGTGATGTCATGGGTCTACTCCCCATGACGTGTCCTCTAGTGCTCAACCACTAAGGACATTACTTGACAGATCAACTCGACTAAGTCCATAGGAGTACGAACTGGAGAGCCATCTCAAGTCAACTCAACTCGGTCCAGAGGAGTATGTCAGGAGACCAAATACAAGTCAACTCAACTCAATCCAGAGGAGTATGACTCATCTCATAGATCAACTCAACTAAGTCTGTAGGAGTACGATCTCACCTATCACATAGGTGTCCTCACAAATCAACTCAACTCAGTCCAGAGGAGTACGATCATGTCTCAGGAAGCTGCAATCATCAACCCTCCCTCTCAACGAGGGAGGCATCGTGCAAGTCTCTCACCGAAGTACTCGAACTTCGTTTTGGTAAGAAGCTTCGTGAGACCATTTGTTTCTGTGGTACTCATAGTATAGACATATCTCAAGCCATATCCATCAATCCTCGTATACCAAGCTTGAGGTGCCTGAATAAACCCATACCTCGGCCTTCTTCGATCTGCACGCATGAGACTCCTTCCCATCTAAGTAACCGGATTCGTCCCTACCCCCCTCTGTGTCTCGTGTCCAACGAATCCGACACGATTCGCTGTGACACGTGTCCAATACGTGTGAGGGTCGTGTCATGTACATGTGACACGTAAATAAAAAGTGCCCGACACCAACTAAAACCGTGTCACGAAATCCTGACACGTGTCCCGCAGAAAGGAAGCTCGCGGGCCCTCAAAAACGATTTTTAAGTTGTTTATCTCTCATTTTGCAAACAGGTTGGAGCAGCAAGAAAGGTTAGAGAGCAGCAAAGGGCTTTGGTAGAGTGTGAGAAGGGATTCCAAGTGCCAAGCAAGTGGATTTGTCCATCATTCTTCAAGTTTTTTTCTACAGCAGCAGTCATGGCTCAATCATCAAGGGTAGCTGGAAGAGGGAAAAAGAAAGGGAGGGATTTTCCCACTAATGTTGTCCCTCCTCCTTCATTTTCAACAGGGTCAGCTAGTGTTCCATCTGCTAGAAGTGGGGCTGAAGCAACAAGTTCAGAGGCTGAAAAACATGTTGTTTTAGCAAGGCAGCAAGCTCAAGAATCAAAGTATCCATTGTGGAAGTATGTCATAAGACATCAAGGGCCCGGGTCCAAGTTAAAGGGGGGAAGGTAATATTCTTTGGACATGTAGTTTTTGCAAAACTCAATTTACAAGCACCTACTTCCAAGTAAAGGGCCATTTGTTGGGCACACCTTGTGGACTTGGAGCATGTCAAGGAGTGGGTGCATCCAAACGAAGAGAACTCGAAAGAGAGGCCAATGTTGGCGAGGGGATTGTGGCAGCGGCATCTAGGAAAACCAAGAATGAGG
>SNQJ01S0024892.1:77880-110480 GCA_010110895.2 Picea sitchensis
CCCTCTGAAATGCTGAAGGGTGAGAGGGGAGAAGTCATCATCTCCTCCTGCCTCTCACTGTCAATCTCCATGTGAGATCCTCTAGATCTCCAGAAGGTTATCTTCTCTTCAAAGGAAATAGTTGTCATGGGTCCACACAAATCTGATTGCATAAGATCCCTTTGGATCTGTTGTCACTGCTCGAAAAGGACTCGACAAGCTCTACGAATGCCATCATGCTCTACACGAAGATCTGGAAGTCCTGACACCATCTTCCCCAAGGCAGGAAGGGCTCTGTAATGTAAATGAGCAAGTCTCCTATGTTATCACTTGCTCAAATTGATGGAATCATGTGACAAGATTCGAACTGGTAAAACTTGTCAATCCATATAAACTCCTTGTCTGGTCAGAGTGCTTCATGTCTCAAACTAGAGACCATCTGATATGTTTCCTTCTGCAATCGTCGTTATGGCTCTCTCTCAGGGCTATCACTAGTGACCTGTCCTCGTTGTAACCTGCCCGGAACAAGAAAAACAAAAGAAAAAGAAACAACATTTCCATGGCAACCTCCATGGAAGATAACCTGCCAAGAACAAGAAAACAAAAGAAAAAAAATATCTCGTAAAGGGGAGATCAACAAGTACATCTCTAGATCATGACTTCAAAGCAACTTAAAGATTGTTATCACAGCTACAAGACCTACTTGTAATGTAGCAAGTCAGATATACTAGAGGTGTAGGTTACAGGCATGATAATTAAAACAATCAAACCTGGAGTCTTCTCTTCCAAGGAGAGTGTGTTGCTCCTCTGAGTGCACTGAGATCCCTCTGGATCCACAATTGCAGCAAAAAGGTCCCTCCTCCTGCAAGCACCCTCATGACAATGATACAAATAAAAATAAATATATATATATATATATATATACAAGTGCATACCTCTTAAATTGCAGCATCATCATGTGCTGGTGCAACTTCATCCACAGTTGAGTAGCCTCAGATTAGCCTTAGGGCAGGCTCTAAAACTCGTAAATGATGGATCTCGGACTATGCTTGAATTGATGCCACGAATAGAATTTAGACCAGGCCTCAGAACAGCACTTCAAATTTTCATATATTCCTTGCAGACTACCTCAAGATCACCCCTTTTCTACCTCTGCAATCATCTCATGGGTTCACTGCAATTTTCTTCTGAAATTTGTGTCAATAGAAGGCCTTAAACTCAGCCTACAAGCTGACAAAAGTTCAGCCTCAGTACTTTTCAAGACGCGCCTTTAGAACAGTCAGAATTTGCCCTCAAAACAATGTTTAAACCGTCTCATAAGAGACCTCAGATCAGCGCCTCATGTCTGCCAACAATTCGGCCTCGGGACTCTCAAAGGAAGGCCTCATAACAGGGCTTAAACTACCCACAGGTTGCCTAAAATTCACTTCAGAGCAGACTTCAAACTCTACTGCAATTTGTGCCAAAATGGAGCCTTAGAAACTAGCGTCGAGGACAGACTTCAAGTTCAGCCTTCTAGCCTCAGTGAATTCGCCCAAACTTTATCAGAACTTGCCTTAGATCTGTTTTCAAAGCTGCCTTATATCTTCACATAGATCCGGTTCATGTTTTACTACTCAACTTTTGAGTTACCTCAAATAAATATTTCGTTGTTATGGTGATTCTTGTTGTGACAACCCTAGAAGGGCTTCTCCTTGCTACAACCAACTTTAGACTTCATTACAGGTTTGTTAAGGAGGCTCGGCCCCTTCTTTTGTTCCTGCAATTTGGGCCCCAACAGCCCTTAACTGTTGTCCAATGGTCATCTTACAGGAACCGCTCTGAAACCATGTTGAAGTTTTAAATTCTAGACTAGTTTACAACTGCAGTAAGCTAACTAGGATCTCAAGAAGATTAACCATACACAGATTACACAATGGGTTTGCTCGTTTGACCATATGCAATGCTCTTTCATTGCCACTCAACCATAGGCATCCTCAAGTGTCACCCTCAAGCAGAGCAAAAGACCTGCTACAGAATGATATCCAAGAGAAAGTCACCCAAATACAGAGAAAATACCAACAGAAACCAAGATCTGCTCTCCAATAGTTGCGCACAAGGGACTGAGGGAGGTGCGCACTAGATCAAGGGACAATTTGTGTTAGTATGTTCAAATGAGGATTATATATATATATATATATCCAATGTAATGAGGGGATGTGTCTTTTCACAAGGTGTTTCTTTTCACACTAGGGCAGACTTGTACAAGTTTCATGAAATTAATTTCTAACTCAATATAAATTAGTCTTTACACAATAGGGTTGACTTGTACAAGTATTTCTCATCACAAGTGATTGGGGTTTTTCTCTTCTCATGACATCATTCGTAGGAGGTCTCTTGGAGGTGAATACCTCCCACAGCTACCAAAAACATCAACAGTTATAAGTGCAAACTATATTGATGCAGGGGAAGCAGATGTAGTATCACTTGATGTGTCTGGTGTGGTGTTTAGAAGCCCCTACATGTACAATAAGGATGCAATCTTCCTGAGGAGAGCAAACCAATACCACCTGATCAAGGATGGGAAATCCTTCATCATCAATGTGCACAAAGGTAAATCCAAGATCTCTCTAGTAAGTGCTAACCAAGCCAAGAAAATAATCAATTCGAGTAGAAAGTTTGTATTTATTTTCTTAAGAGAGAATCAGCAAGGAGTTGAATGGTAAAAGTAAAAGCATATCTAGAAGGATGTTCTAAAGAGTAAAAACACTAGTTGGAGGAGCTTTTGCAGGTGTACAAAGAAGTGTTCCAAGAGCCTAAAGCCTTACCACCTAAGAGGGAAGTGCAGCATGAGAGATACAATTGTTTCTTGACTCCCCATTGCCAAACACTAGATTGTACAGACAATCCATCTTAGAAGCAGATGAAATGAAAAAACAATTGCAACAACTATCGAAGCAAGGAGTAATTTGACCATGCACCTCGCCTTGTGGGTCAACTATCATCATAGTACCCAAGAAGTATGGGACTAGCACTGAATAAGATCACCCTAAAAAATCAATACCCTTTGTTGAAGATCGATGACTTGTTAAATCAGTTGCCAAGTACTTCACCAAGTTGGATGTCAAATCAGGATACCACCAGGTATGAGTAAAAGAAGAAGACACCTGGAAGGTTACCTTCAAGACAAGGCAAGATCTATATGAATGGTTGGTAATGTCTTTTGGTTTATGTAATGCACCAATTACATTTATGTGTTTGATGAATGATGTATCACGGTACTTTTTAGATTCATTTGTAATAGTGTACTTAGATGATATATTGGTTTATAGCTCTACTTGGGAAGAGAATATCTTCCATCTCGTGCAGGTGTTAGAGACCCTAAAAAAGCATCAATTGTTGGCAAATCTTAAGAAATGTGAATTTGTCGAGCAATCCTTGTTGTATTTGGGGTATGTGATAGGTGGAGAACTCAAGATTGATCCTCTAAAGATAGAGGACATCATCAAGCGGTTGACTCCTACTAATGTGACTTTAGTAAAGAGCTTTGCGAGGCAGCACGATACCTTGGGAAGTTTATAGCATCATTTTTCGTTGTCGTTGCACTGCTCCATGCCATAACAGTGAACGGAAAGAGTTTCCAGTGAGGAAAGAATCAATAGAAGGATTTTAAAGAGTTGAAATGAAAGATTACTCAAGCACTAATTCTCGCATTTCTGATTTGCAAAATCCCTGCAAAGTGGAGACGGACGCAAGTGGTTATGCTATGGGAGGAGTAGTCTTAATGTAAGGGGTTAAGTCGGTATGCCATCGCTTTGAAATGTTCCATGGTAATGTCTAGACCATGTTTGATGCCTTAAACAATTTTTGGGGTCAAACTTTGCAAACAAAATTCGCAACATCTCGACACTATTATACACTTCGAAGTTGACCAATCCCATTGACCACCATGGTACCTAGTGGATGCCACGTCAGTGCCCTTTACTCACATGTGGACTTTCAAGAAGATCCTAGAGAGTCCAAAACCCTAACCTTAATCAAGGGTTGAGGCATGCAAAAACCCTGACCCTAACTCTAGACAACTATCAAGAGATTGTTAAATATTGGGCCACTAAGGAAAGGAAAGAATTCCATTCTTATTGTATTTACTATTGTTCAATGGGATATTTAGAGCCAAACAAAGGAAGTAGAAGACCCTGTAGCAGCCATACATGCCATAGTGTCCACGGTAAGAGTAGAAAAGAGCAAGGCATAGTCCTCAGCTTCTAGTTGGGTTTTTCCTGCATCAGGTTTTCCCAAGGTACATCTTGTGTTCATTGTTGGATGGTGTATTATTTGTTTTAGCTTCTTTCATTTCTATCTCAGTTTATTTCAAAAACTCATGCACTAAGCTAGTAATATTAAATCTTAATCTTAAGTAAAAGACTGCATAACTAGAGTTTGTTTAATCTTGTGAGATCTGTTGTGACGAACTGTTCTGGTGGAATATCCACGACAGTTTACAGATCAGCTATTGATATGAATTTTACACCTGTAAACTCAGTTTCCACCAAAGTCGCATAGATTTTATTCATATTTAAAATTTTAGGGTAATTCACTATCAACAATGGCTTTAGAAACCTAGAATATGTCCATAAGTGATTTTCTGGCAAGCTATTTCTCTCATACATTCACCATGTGATTCATTGCAAAATTCACCTTGCGAGAGAAACTTTTCTTTAATTTTATACAAGCACCAGGCTCCTCTTCCTCCTCTTATGACCAATTCTTCATAGTAGGTGTTTTCTAATCTAATTTTTCATACTTTTCTTCAGTTTAGCTAGCCTTTATGTCTAACTGACAGAAATTCAAGGAAAAGAACAAATCTCTTGTGCCTTTTCCCTAGATTCTAAAGCCTTTGAAAGCAATTGCATGCAACCATGTTGTGCATGGTTAATGTTACTTGTATGGATATTGGCCTTATGCTTTGGTAAAGTATTGAAGGTGGAAATAGCCTATACAAACTTTTTTCTTAAAAAAATATGTAGGTTTTATTTGTTTTAACAGAATTCTTATATTAAAATGCAGGAAATCCCCTTCACAATGCATCAAAGGAGCAGACTAGGAAAGCAATGGAATTTCTGATTGATAATCGGGCCTTTCTTCCTCCTTATATAAATGACAAGAGATTCAATCCTGACCCCCATTATTGTCCAAGACTGGAATGGGCTTATGAGATCAGAATGCAAAAGAAACAAGCTTCTCTACTAGTGATGGACCTTGCAGTGAGGAAAACATTTAAGGAATCCACATATATGCGGTTTTTACCCCAGAAGATATGAAAGAGAATGATACTAACCATGAACTAATGAGATCTGAAAAAAGTCCACATACCTAGTTTTAGGTTATCCAAGATAGTTTTGTTGACTTTACGATATTTCTGATGCAGAAAGAACCTGAGCTTTATTGGTATGATACCATAATAACAATCTTAGAACATTCTACATCTTAGAAGTCTACCTGCTTTTCTAAATGCTTATAAGGGAGTAGCAATTAATAATGCTGGTAGAGTAAATGCTAGGAATGTTCAGACATTATAATGACCTACGAATTAAATATGTATCCAAAAACTACTAGAAATTGGCAAAATGGGTTGTCATTCCTACCTATGCATGCTGATTTAGTGGCTCTAGTACAAGGTAAAAGGATTCACAGTTATGAAATAAGAAATGGATTTGAATCTGATGTTTTGGGGGGTGATGGGCTTGTAAACTTGTACCGAAAGGTTTTGTCATGGAATGCAACCATTGCCAATTATTCCTAGAATGGCCACTGTAATGTTCTCAAGCCAATCTGATTGGAACATTGGGTTTTTATTGAGTTTTATATGTTTTCTGGTTGTGGTATTTCGTTAAACACTTTGCTGATTTTAGTCTCTGGAGTTGCGCTAGGGTTTATGATGAAGGTTTTATGTGTGTTTGCAGCCAACAAATAGTGAAGATATAGCAATGGAATATACTCAACAAGATACAAGATCAACAACACAAGAAATAGCCATAAATACCTCAGATCTGATTTATTAATAATATATCTCTGACCTCATACAAAATGGAGCAGATCTGGAATACATATAAGAGAATAGAGTGTGTGGCCGATGATGCCTCCAAGATACAACTAGAGATGAAGATCTAGGCTTCCAAAAGCCTCTTCAAGCTGAACACCAAGTAACACTGAAGACCAACAGATACCTCTGTTGTATGTGAAGTCCCCTCTCTCACAATGCCCACTTCCTAGCTGGAATGGTCCAAGGAAGGTACGGCCTCCTCTCTGATGGCCTCAAACCTCTACAAGACTCTATGAGAAGATAGATCGAGTGATGGCAAGAAGATATGAGCAATCTCATAGCAGTAGCCCAACTGGAAGACCCCCAAACCACAATGTCTCCAATAACAGATGCGCCCTCCTAGCTAAAACAAGCCAATAATTCAGCCTCCAAGAATATAGCTGCCAAACCTCTGAAACCAACTGCCAAAAGGTAGATCAAGGGTTAGGAAACCCCTATGCCAAAGCTCCAGCCTATTAGGAAAGGTATTCCCCTCCAGAACACAAGATCTCTAAAGATAGTGCGCCCTACTCAAGATGAAATACGCCCCACTGGTAGAAGAAATGAAGAACTTGATGAATACCCTCAAACGTTGTTGTAATAAGGCACTATGGTGATGGCTAGCAACCCTGGAGTGATATCTATTGAGAATGTGATCATCTTTGTGCAAATCGAACCACTCTCTCAAGATGGGTGCTCCCTAGCTCTACAGAAACCCTCCAATAACACGCCCTACCTCCACAAAGGCTCCTGGAACTGAATAGATCTGATGTAGAATGGTAAGGGAGGAATCTTTCACCTCTGTGACCAAGCTTGGACCAGATTGGGTGGAATCTTTCACCACCAAGCTGATCTCTAGGGTTTGTTCAGTGAAAACCCTCAAAACCCCCTAGTGCATGGGCTCACTAGCAAGAAGCCAGATATCAAACTGATAATCAACATAATGAGAGAATAGAGGCCCCTATTTCTCTTTTATCCCCATGTTCACCTTTTCTCTCCAAGTGACTTTTACTTTATTTTATTATTCCTTAATTAAATCACTTTATTAATTAATTAACCATTTTACCTCTAAAAAGTGATTTATCCATCGTTATGGCTTCTCTGGCCACTGAAAGTCACTTCTCATCATATTATCCTGTAGTTCTCTTCCTCCCAATTCCGATGAGCTATTACACTAAGAGGTTCCTCCAAGTATTATGCCCAATATGACCTTCTTAGTGAATTAAATTAAAATATAACCCATAATAACTCAAAATTACGAAAATCATCGGAATGCAACGGAACCAAAGCCAAGCTGTGCGGAATAGATCCTGATGATGAAATATGATGAATGATGCAAGTTGGGCCCAATACAACCCCTCAATACCTCCTAAACTCGTTGTCACACCCATCTGGCTACTCTGGCCAGCATAACACTCTGTAATATAATAATGTCCAAACATGGGGACATTACAACCACCCTCATGAAGCCTCGGCATTCTTCAATGAAATGCAAGTCCAAGGTATAGAACCCCACTCAATCACCATGTTTAGTGTTATGCTTGTGTGTGTTGATTCCAACTAGAGTCAGGAGGGTTTTTGTAGGTAGCCGAGGTGTTGTATATTCCAGAGATGACATTTAACTTGCTCTCAATGTCAGCTTTGGAGATTGATGGATTTGGAGTTGCTTTCTACTGGTGACAGGTATTGTTATATCCAGAAGGAGCTAACCCAAACACAACAGTGATGCTTGGTGTCAGGTATGAGAGGTTGTACAAGTTGTTGGGACGACCTATGATTGTGTCTAGTGGATTTTTGGATTCAGAGTCTATGTCGGAGAGTGGGCAGGTTGCACAGGAGAGAGAGTTGATACCGGGGACTCAATCCTCTTCCAAGACTCTTAGAGGACTCAGCAGGCATGAGTTGACACAGAGGGATGCTTAGGAGAGTGTGAAGTCTCCTAGGAGCATGTCTTCAGTTCATAAATCAGCAGAGATAGCAGCAGATGCTTCCAATGCAATGGGAGCAGAGGTCTCTAGTTCAGAGGGAGCAGCTACGGCAATAGATGGGATGATGGATTTGGAGACGAATTATGTTGTAGGTACCAGAAGTACCTCCCTCGCTAAGAGGGGGGTGTTAGATTTGGTAGCTCAGAGGTACTTCTGCATTGGCAACGCCCAGCATGCGGAAGTGACCGAGCACATTCCTCCTTGGTGACTTTATTTTTATAAAGTGATTTTATAAAGTCAAGTTGAGCCTTTTAATTTTTAATGTGTAAAAGTGACTTTATAAGGGTGTGGGTCACTTAAGTGATCTCAATGAACAATTAAGTAACGACCGTTGATCTCATGAGGGCAAGATTAGATCTTGATCGTCAATCTCATTGGAAGACCATGGGTTAGGGCAGTTACACATTGGATGATGCATAAAGGCAGCTCTAGAGGGCACACTTTTGGAGAGGAACTGAAGAGGCACTAATTCCAAGAGAGTTTTGAGCAGAGGAGAAAGAGTTAGCAGCAAAGGGAGTTGGCATGCATCCCTACTCCTAGAAGAGGGATACACACGCATTCCAAGAAGGAAGAGCTCAGCATTTTACACAGTCCGTACAGCTGCTACAGGGAGGCTGTACAGCCATTAATGCAGGTCGAACAGCAAGGAAAAGTGCACAGAAGTCGAGGCAGCCACTCAGGTACAGCCTCACACGATTTCTTAGGCACTTTGCTGTGAAAAATCCGTACAGCAGTGTACTGTACAGAACAGCAGATGTTTGGCACATTAATAGAGGCAGTTTGGAGCTTGTGCTGACTGTACTGGGACGTACAGGCCGTACAGCAGAGGCACGATTTTCAAGGCTGAGTTTAGGCACTGTTTTCGAGGAGGAATGTGCTGGGAGAGTGAGATAAGTACTGTGTTGGTTATGCTGATATTTTCTTGCTGCTGTAACTCTGAAATTTTCCTATAAGCTCAATAAAAAGACATCTCCGTGGCTGGTTTTCCCCTTGTGGGTTTTTCCAGGGGCATTGCCCAGAATTTCTAGTGTTCAAGTGTGAGATTTGTCTGCTGTTCATTGTTTTTCTGCTGCTGTTGTATTGCTTAGTTAATGTATTTCTGCTCATATACTGCTGTAGAATGCTAGTATTTTACTGCATTACAGTTAAGTGTTTGAGCTCAGATTTTTTTTAACAGGCGATGGGCTTGCAAACTTGCATTCAAAAGTTGTGTCGTGGAATGCAACCATTGCTAGTTATTCCCAGAATGGCCACCCCCATGAAGCCTTTGCATTCTTCAATGAAATGCAAGTCCAAGACCTAAAACCCAACTCAATCACCATGTTTAGTGTTCTGCATGTGTGTGTTGATTTATTGGCTCTAGAACAAGGTAAGAATATCCACTGTTATGCAATAAGAAATGGATTTGAATCCGATGCTTTTGTGGGCAATGGGCTTGTAAACTTGTATTGAAAGGTTGTTTCCTAGAATGCAACCAATGCCAGTTATTCCCATAATGGCCATCCCCGTGAATACTGGTGATTTTTCAATGAAATGCATGTCTACGGAATAAAACCCAATTCAATCAGCATGTTTAGTGTTCTGCTTGTGTTTGTTGTTTTATTGGCTCTAGAACAAGGTACACAAATCCACAACTATGCAATATTAAGATATGGATTTGAATCTGATGCTTTTGCAGACAATGGGCTTGTAAACTTGTACTAAAAGGCTATGCCATGGAATGCAACCATTGCTAATTGATCTAGCCTCTACTCTTGAGGCTGGATTAGAAGGAAGGCAAAGCGGTGATTGTGGAGATAATCGATACAATCTGAGATCTGTGTTGACTATTTCTTTCTAGTTCACTTAAAAAAACCATGAACGAGACTATGTAGATGTCGTGGCCTGCCAATATGCATGTCATGCCATTTATGCAAAAGGTTTCCATTCATCTAGCTCCTCTAAAGAGTCCTCATCTAGGACCAAGGCCGCCTCCTGATTCCTTTTTTATATTTTTAGTTTCTCTTTCTTTCTCCATTCTTCTTCCTATAAAATTTGAAAATTCCTATTGGCTACTAACTTGGTGGTTACCAAAGCCCAACTGAAGGCCTTCTGAAAGTCTACACAGAGATAGACAACTAGTACTCAAAATAGTGTCCAGGTAACCTTGACATAATTTTTTTATAGCCCCTATAGGGGTTTTAGTGGCAGTTTCGAACCATCCTCAAAGAAACTTTTGGGGGAGGTTTTGAATCATCTCCAAAATCGCTTTTGGGGATGGTTTTGAATGGCCCCCATATGTACGTTTGGTGGTGGTTTTGAACATAGCCGTCGCTTAAAAAACCACCTCCAAAAGCATCGTTGCTTAAATAAGGCATTTTAACAACGATTTAAGAACCATCACTAAATAGGAATTTTGACAACGGTTAAAAACCACCCCCATAGACACTTTTGGGGGCAGTTGTAAAGTGTCCAAGGGGGATTGAACCACCCTGAAAAGTGCCTTTGGAGTGGGTTTCGAATGCCCCCAAAAGTGCCTTTTGGGGGGGCCGGGGTTGAACCACCCTAAAAAATGCCTTTGGGATGGGTTTCGAATGCCCCCAAAAGTGCCTTTGGGGGTGGTTCAAAACTCTTCTTAAACCATCATTAAAAGGCCTTTTCTTAGCATCAACATTTTTGGAGGCGATTTTTCTGAAACCGCACCTAATTCCACTTTTACTGACAAAAAACAACCACCCCTAAAAATATAAAATGTAGTAGAGGTGGGGTCTAAAGAGACTTCAATCCTATTTCTACATGCTTCCTAGGAGGAGGATGATCAAAAGGTTGTGAGGGATCAAGTTGGGATATGGATGTCAAGGCCTTTCAAGAGATAAGGACACTCTCAAGGCATCTAGCCCCCTACCAATTATCAAGAGATTTTGTACATTTAATAAACCAGAGATGGGGTGCTCCAAGGAGATTGATGAGGACTTACCAAGATGGTTTTTTGAAGATTTATAACATCTAGATGCATGATGAGAAAAAAAATGCCTTTTGCTTCCAAACCTTGATCTCATTGAAAGGCAAAGTTCAAACCAACCTTGGGAGTGAGTTAACCAAGGAAATTTTTTGCCACCAAAGTTTCCTTCAACATTGGTTATTCCTTTGGCAAAGCAAGATAAGGAGTGATTAGTTTAGACTTCCAAACAGTCGTTCACCCAACCACATTGCTCGAATTCAGTGGTGAGATAGTTCCCAAATTGGGAGATGAAACAATATTTGCCCAATTTGGCAATCCTAGGTCTAAATTCCTTCCCACAAAATAATCACACTTTAAATGTCCATAGACATGACATAGAGAACAACTTAATGGGATGTTTACATAGTCTAAAGGACTGTATATGTCTCAAATTCCCCGCTTCAATGAAGATATTGTCCAGAAGCCGTTCCGCCAAATTGACCTCTACATATATTCAAGCAATGTTTTTAAACTCGGACTCAAACTCGAAATTGGTTGAGGGTCAACTTGAACTCGGATTGACTCGGTTTGCTAAAAAATACATAAAAATTTTAGATTTTAATAAAAAAAGTATCTTTTAAAGGTTCCAAACCATTAGAGACAAAATATATATGAATTCTACTCATACATATTGCATATACCATCATCCATGTAAGGGTGAAATTGTGAAAATATCAAAAAAAATCAAAATAGCACCGAGTGCAATACATATCAAGCTTCAACTTTCAACTTTCAGTAGCAAAATACATAATCAATGAGGCTCTAAGTGGCCTCTAAACTCTAGAGTTTGAAAAAACATGCTACAACCATCTCCTTTTTCCTAGCCTTGTCTTCTTCAAATTTCGCAAGCTGATTTTGCCATTCCAATGTAATCTGTCCAATCTCCTCTAATGGGGCCATGCATGGAGCAACTTGGCCTCTTATACCAGCCAAGTGTTCTTTCAACCTACAAATCCCCCCCCGCCTTTATGCATTTCTTGCAATATTTGCAATAAATCTGCTCATCAACAAGATCAGCATGGATCCATGCAGGGTCTTTGACTCTTGTGGCCATGGTAAAATTCCAATCTGCAAATTCAAATATGCAACATGGCAAACGTTATCTTAAATTCTTAATATACAAAGTTCATACTTGAATCTTCAAAGTTCAAACTAGTAGCAGCCTGAAACTTAAAAGAGGAAAACATAGGGACAGAGTTATCATTTAATTGTTAACATATGGTATACCTAGTTGGGAGAGATCAGATTTCAATGCTCTTCAACACTACTTCAAAACTCCAAATGCTCAATGAGAGAGATGTGAGGCAAATGGGGGGGGGTCTCTTTATAGCATTTTGGTAGGGTTTAGAAGTTAGAATTTTTTTTTTATATAAAAAATTGAATTTTGCAAGCTAAGTCTGTGCGAGTGGGATCCAACTTCCAAGACCTACTCAACCGACTAGGTATGGACTCGACCAAGTATGGTCGGTTTGGTACCGAACCGACCAAGTCATTCTTTGACTCGACCGGTTCGGTACCAAACCGGCCCTCAAACTGAGTAGATGGTTCAGTCAATACAGTTGGTAGTCAACTCAACCGAGTTGACCGAGTCTGAGTTGACTCGAACCACTTTTAAAAACTATGAAGCTATCATCCTTAGGTTTCTCTAATCAATTCTGTCAACAAAATTTAAGAACTTGCTATTGAATTTCCAATAGCCTTGTGTGTATTCCATAACTCCAAGCGAAATGTTGGGAGTTTTACCCAAACAGGTTGAATTGAAAAGTTCTCCTTTTTTAGATCAAATCATGAGATCCATGGTTTGAGAGATAGGATAGAATTTTCCCAAAGCCATTTAGCCTCACAAATGTAGATTGCATCCTCTCCTTCTCTAAATATGAAAGCAATCCATCCTCTCGCTAGCAAACAATATTCTGGAATATCCTAGGAGGGTGAACTACACCTCAATCATGCATTCAATAAGGGTTGTTTCTATTATCATTCTACCATAGAACTTGCCTACTAGAGCTATCTCCTATAAGATAGAATCTGTTTCATAAGGACATCCTCACCCAAGACCATGTTGACTCTTTCGGGTCGAAGCTTAACACATTCCACCCTAGACTTCTTCATCCAATTGTCACCCCACTCCTTAGTCTCCATGCCTCCTCTTACAGAGATATGGCCCTCGGCTTTCCCTTTGATATCTTCCTCGCAAGTTTTGGGCCCTTACCAAGCAACGACTTCAATCTCGTTCCAGTGCCTAAAACCTCCCATATAGAATGTTGAGGGCTCAAACTAGAGGGGTCAAATATCATTTAGCGTGAATCAAAGGAAGGCTAAACTATGCCAAAATTACCAAAATGTTCAAGTTGAAGAAAAGCATTAAGTTCGTTGGTAGGGGCTTTATTGTGTTGTTTTTTTGTGTTACTAAACCCTAATCCAACACGCCACCTGAAACTTGTTGCAAACTTTGATCTGTCTTGAGATGTGACCCTTTACACATGATCTAACAGACTTTGGCATCATCACCAACGAGATCTTCAAGATGCCCTTCCCTCTATAGTTTCGTGTTGTCAAGAGACTACTAGGGACTACAGTAGAATTCTCCTCATGGAAGAATACACTTGGGTTTGGGTCTAGGATAGAGCTTCTTCCCATAGAGCAAGATTATAGATATATCGACCTAGGGTTTCCCATAGTCCTATCCTTTGAACCATAATCTTTTCATCCCCCAAAAGAGCTAGGATTTTGCACCCCTTGCTTCAAAAGATCCTGAGGTTGAGGATTAACCCTTTCTATGGGACTCTTGAGGCTTGCAAAATCTCCTTTCGAGTAGAAATGGAATTGTCCACCATCTCATCTAGCAAATCCTCTATGAAGTCAACTAGCTTATTCAGGCAGTGCTACTTATATGGTCACTTTTACAAATTTTGACGAAGAAAATAATTACTATTAATGTGCTTGATATTTTTGTGTTTGATCTATTGTTTGAGCATCAATAATGCTAGCTATGTTTTACCTTTATAGAGTCCATCTGAGTAACAGGACACCGCCCCTAGGGGTGTTGTATCTGCAACCTGCATATCAGACCTGTGACACGCCTGACACATGCCCTAGACGTGTCCTACCTATTCAACTCTAAAAAACATGTTTTTATTGCTATTTTCTCACTTTCAACTGTACAAAAAGAACTATTACTGTCTCTCACTACGCAAGTGAAGGGTAAATTGAGATTTGAAGGGATTCCAAGTGTTTTGTAAATGTTTTATTTTCTAAAAAAAATTGTCTTTATGTCGATATTTCATTTTTGTATTTGTAATTTGTAAAAAAAATTTAATATATATAACGTGTCCTGTGTCCTATTTTCGAGGTCAACATGTCCCATGTCGAATACTCATATTTTTGTGTCTCGTGTCCTCGTGTCATGTGACTTAGGAGTCCATGTAAGCTCTCAACAAACTAGGATATTGTGGATGCACTAATATTTTTTCTTTTATGACATTTGTTTCATTACACTTACTGAAAATGGGAACTATCTAACACAAAGTTTGAACATAGGTCATTACACGTCTAATCCATAATGGGTTGTTAATTTTGTAATTTTCATATATTATTTTCATTAATAAACTGGGAAGTTACACATCTAATCAATATTTGGTTGTTATTTTTGTAAATCTTTTAAAATATTATATTAGGTTGACTTATGTCATATGTCACATTAGCTTTAGGCATGGACGTTACACATCTCCCTCATACTACGTTGCAAAATGCTCCTAACTTCTCTCAATGCAACAAAAGGCATGATCATCTACGCTTATCCTGACCTACCTGGCTAAAAATGTGACTAATGGACTCAGTGGCATATTTAAGCACCAATCTGTGTAAAATATGTTGCATGTTTCATATAACATTCAAATTTATTACCAAGACTACAGCAAACCTCGTGGACTAATTTGACATGACAACATGCCGAGACACTAAATGCCCCACTACAATGGGTTGCCATCTTAACTAATGGTCTCCCTAAAAACCCTAGAACATGCATGGTGTAAAAAAAAGGAATTCGGCACGCCCATCAACCCATGAAAATGAGCATGGCATACTCGTCCTCATAATGCTCTCCCTATGAGGTTCATGTGGGATCATCGACAGCTTCATTGAGCTGATGCCTGCACAAGACATTCATATGTATATTTACACCATCATCCAAAAAAACATTACATAAACATAGTTCTCATCTTGCAGCCTGGATTTGGGTAGTATTTTTTTAGATGAGCTCTTTTAGCGGGCTACGTACTAAACTGACACCCTCTACTCCTCCCATCCTACAAGGGGAGGGTAGACAAAGTTTCCAATTGGTCAATTAATTAGTTGATAATCGATGCACCTTGAGAGGTTAGGTACTCTTATGGTCTGGTTGAATGACATGTGCCCTGTCATTTCCATGAATGTATCCTGTACAGGTTTGAAATTTGAATTTCACCACTGCCTCAAATGAAACAAAAAATTGGTTAAGTCTAAATCTAATAAAACTAAGCCCAAATCTTTTGAATTCCATTCATTTTTGAACTGTTCTAAAAATTTATAAAATATCATTTTTAACCACTATATGCACACTTGCATACTGTAAACTATCTCATGACAGTAATTGTTTATTTCAAACTATTTATTCAACATAAGGATAAAACTAGTTAGAAAATACAAGACCATCCAGCTTGCAATTGCAAGCTACTTGATTAGTTCTCATGTAAGATTTACATTTATGCTAGAAATGTAAACTATTTTTTCATGAGAAAGGCAGAAGTAGGATTTTTAACTAAAGTGATGGAGAGACCCAAAACTATCACTTGAAAATTAACAATACGTACAGAAGTTTAACCTTGTTTTATGATGTTCTAAATCTCCAATTATAACTAGAAAATATGCAACTCAAACGCCGATTCATACTGGGACAAAATGAGAAAACACTGAGTTGAACTAAAATCACGGTCAAAAGCAGTATTCTATACGTCAAATAAAATGCTAAGTTACCAGGAAATGGATACAGATCTGGATACGGATCCCCCAGATTTTTGAAAAGCCAGGATCCGGATACGGCGGGGAAACGCCACATACAAAAAATATAATAATATTTTTAAATTTTTAAAATATATATTCAAAGTTAAGAATCAAAACCATTCATGAATCACAACATTAGAACTGAAATCATGATGCATTATCTCATAATATCATATAAAAAGGATAATAGTAAATACTAAATTGAGTGCCTATAGCCAAACTAACTTGCTACACTAGAAAGACAAACTGACAGACTTAAAGTTCTGGCCTCACAACAGATTTTAGAGGCAAACTCAAAGATTTTAAAGCTCTGGCCTCACAACCTTAAAGTATTAAAACTTGAAACTAAGATTGAGTTGGAGAGGTATTTCACTGTTTGCTTAAATGTTAAATGTATAAATAATATAAGCATTAATAATTTAATTGTATAAAAAAACAAACACAATACGTTAATAATTTAATTGTATCGCGAAGCTGCTCTGAAATACCAAGCTTATACAACAGATTTTAGATGCAAACTCAAAGTTTTTAAAGCTCTGGCCTCACAACCTTAAAGTGTTAAAACTTGAAACTAAGATTGAGTTGGAGATGTATTTCACTGTTTGCTTAAATGTTAAATGTATAAATAATATAAGCATTAATAATTTAATTGTATAAAAGCAAACACAATGCATTAATAATTTAATTGTATAAATTATGCTGAAAACCCTTTGGGATCCGCATGGGTGGGGTCGACAGAAATCGGGATGCGTTTCCAAAAGTCAGGATCCATTTCTGATGCAAATGGAAACGTCTTGCTGGCGGATCCTAGCTGTTTCTGGGCAGGATGCAGATCCAGATCCAGTTCCGAAACACGGATCCACGGATCCAGCATCTAGAGGGGCTGGATCCGGTAACATAGATAAAATGCCTTCAATATAATTTAAGCCCCTCGTAAAGGTTTATACATTGGCCTGGTCCATACACAGCATAAGTACCTTGCATTTTCAAAAATCTTGCTGCAAAGTAACTTTCTTACCTTTTCCTGAGATAAAATGTCAAGTATAAAACAATGATAATATTTCAAGAGGTCCTCTTATCCACCTCTGCAAAAAGTTTCATTAAGGCAGCGAAATTAAAGATATTTTCTTTTTGGGGGTGAACCTTAGCTTCTGCATCTTGCATTCGGAATTATGACTTCCCTTGCATGAAATCCTGTATGACTTTGTAAAGGGAAGGTTCCCTGATCTTCAAGTTATGGTTTTTGAGTCCATTTTTCAGGCTGGCATATTTTATCAGTGGAAGTTTTCCAGTAGTCTATCTTATTAATTTTGGGGTTTTGGTTTGCAGAGTGTTATAGGTTTCTGTTTTCAGCTTGGATCCATGAGATACTCTGCGGTATCTCTGTTTTGCCACCCATTTTTTAAATATATTGATGTATTTGTTCATCATTTTTATCATATGTTGATGTATCTTTCTTTTCCCAGGAAAACATCATGGTGAAATCCAAGGGATGCTTCCTCACAATCGTGGATAACATAAATAGTAAACTCGTCAGGGTAGACTAGTGCACCTAACATAGAGGGATTCAAAGCAGGCACCTGCTTACACGGAACTAGCCAAATTCCCAGAAACATTGGCAGCTAGCCCCTTGAGATTAATATATTGAGGTATCTGTACATTTAACTTGTTATAACTTATTTTATTATCTTATTCCTGTTCCTGAGCAGGTCACTCTTCAAAAAAGAAGCTTTTCAAATATCACTTTCAAGCATATTTACAGAGAGCACAATAGGGTTGCAGACAGCTTATCAAAACAGGGAACTCATCTTGCTGAATGTAATCTGGACCCCTTCCTCTGTGTGAGTATAAAACTCCAGAATACCTTCAGCAAGATGAGTTTCCTCAAAATCCCAGGCCTTTCATCCCCTAGAAACTCTCTCCGCTTCTCAAGTTCTGTTTGCCTTTTGATGTCAGCTCTGTATAGCATCCTCTGCTTTTAAAAGTTACATGTTTTGATACTATGTTTTTAATGGACTATTGGAATGATAGAACTTATACACCTTTTTGTACAGCCCTGCATAGGTTTTTTCTGCTTACAGTTGGTAAGGGATTTCTGCCAGTAGTAAAGGTTTTGTTCAAGAACCTGTATGGAAAATATGGCATTGGCACTCTTTTGCGTGATGGAATGTACAAAATGTAACTTCTTTCTTTGGAAGCATATAAAAAACTCAGCATTTTATTAATAGATATAAGAAGCCCATGCAGAGAACAAATCATTGCTTTCCGTAATAGGATTTTTACTCTTTCCATGGAAGCTCTGGGTTCAGACATAACCCATGCTTATTAGTCGCCCACAATGCCACCATGGCTTGTGAGGTGTGCACAGACTGTTTTTTCAATCATTGTGCTTTGTCCTAATAGCTGTTATACTGGGCTTGTATGTTGATAAGATCAGCTCACGAACTATTTGGAGTCTATGGAAAATATTTCTTACTACTGTATCCATCAATAAATAGATCTTACCTCTGCAAAGCTTGCAGCAGTTAGCTGCTGGAGATCTCCTCCAATGAAATCTGAAGTTGGAGTTGCTTTCAGAGGCTTTTTGAATGGGTTAAAGAGCTGCAAACCAAAAAACACTGTCAAAACTATAGAATAAACTAGAATGTTAGATATATGATTTTTCCCCGTCTTCCTTCCCCATTCTATGTGAATTTATCCACCAGTGTGATGGTCGAATAATCAAACCAAACAGTGTGGTCACATACAAGACTACAAGAGAAATAAATGAAAAATACAGAAGTGAAGGCCTTCTTCATTGTGCATACCTCTAGTGGGTTCTTTAGAAACAGTAGTTAAATCTGCATTTGGCTTGTGGGCGCATGCCCAAGAAGCCTGCACTTCTGATGCTATATGAATTTTTTCAAAGCACCCAACTGTGCTTTTATTACAAACTTGGTCTCCAACATAACTCATCATGGTAAATATCCTAAACAGATTTGAGGATGAATGCCAGTACTAAAGCTTTATTATACAATAAATAGGGGGCTGTCAAAATTGGTTTTTGCAAATTACATGGGTTAGCCAAAATCTGAAAACATTCAGACGAGGATTGCTCAGACTGAAAGTTTATCAGTTTTCATCAAATAAAAGAAAAGATGGAGGGACTCTTCTCTGGCCATTTGAGGACATGCATAGTGAAGATTGAGGTGATTTAAGGACATGGGCATGAAAGATAAGGCCTCAACGAGAAATGGCGTGAAGACTGAGAAAGGAGTTTTGGGGACATGGATAGTGAGGATTAAGTGTAGTTCAGCACACGGGCAGTAGCAATTACAGGTGTTAGTGGCATCTGGGAGATCTTATGGGCCTAGTTTGTTGCATTGAAGGGCACTGGCAATAATTCTAGAGACCCTTCACAAGGATTTAAAGAAGGCTGAGATGGGCAGTACCATTGGTCTATAAAGGGAAAGGAATGGAGGGCAAATGCAGAATGTGGGATGCAATGTAGGCACTGGAATTCAAGGGAAAAAACAGCTTGAGACATGATGATGATCGTCACCATTAAGGCTGGATAATACAGATTTCAACACACCTCCAATTTACCACCCACCCATTTTTCACTCCAGTCTGTGGTCAATAATATTCCAAAACAGAACGCTGAATGCTGAATGCCTGTCCCACCACTGTGGCTGCCACCGCTTCCCTCTCTTCAAACTCCTATTTCTATTCCTTCTCCTCACACAACCAATCCTGTCTCCTCCCCAATCCCAGTCTCATTCCAATTTCCAAAAGACAGCTGCAGCTTGCAAGTCACTAAGCACCCAGCTGTAAACACATTACACATTATTTTTTTGTCAATGGACAGTTCTAAAAAAGTGGTGTCTTCTATTTACATAACAGTTAATTGATTGCATGGTGAGTATGTGTATTTGGTCTTCTTCTCTATCTTTGTGAAATTTGTATTTAAAAAATGAAGTGGTACATTTTTGCTCTCTGAAAATCTGCAGAGCTTGCACTCATGTACATCTATTTCTTAAAGTGGCTCCCCTCTAATTGTCAGTTATCTCGTTTTTGGAATGTCACTTTAAAATTCAGGATATGGTCTTTATTTGTCTCTAACTCTGTAAGCAGGTGACTCTAAAGTAACAAGGTAAATTTATTTTATAATAGCAAGAAGCTTGAACAGTTGGATAGCATGGAAAAAGGGGAAAGCATTTTGTAGGCAGATCGTCGAGCATGATGGAAAGTTTATCACTAGGGTGCCTATAGAGGCAAGACGAATTCCTTTCCTAATTCAAATGAATTTTGCAGGTGATGCATTTAACACTCTGCCAGAATAGGAATTAATTATTATCTATCCCAAATCAGACTTCTGTTTGTAAATTACATGCTACAACTTCAAAGTAGTGGGGAATGCCAGCTAGGACAGGAGTTTCCTTTCAGCATGCTACAAGTCTCAACCTTCCTATAAATAATTACCATTATAAATACAATCAAAACCTAAAAGCAAATTCAAGGAAAGAGAAAACTTGAACAGCTTACACTGTACATAACTAAAAATTTGTTTGGAATTTCTCAAAAATGTTTGTTGTATCCAGATTTGTGGTTGGCCAACCAACTCAATTTGGCATATTAAATTTTTTTAGCATGTTTTTCACATTTGCACTTTTTTACCCCTGTTACAACAAAATCTAGCACCCCCAAATGATGTAAAGTCCCAAACATCAAGGAGCTGGTCTTGTGCAACTCAGAAAGGCTACCCACTGTCACCACAGTAGCTCTTCCTCTCTTTTGGTTGGCTCTTCTCCAACTCAAGGGGGGCTTCCCTAAGGATAGGAATATCAAGGCTATGGAGTGGGGGCTCAAGGTGAAAAATGAATAGTGGGCTTTGATAAAACAAAGTGGTTGTAGTAATGGTATGTGGTGGTGGAAATAGAAAAGGGGGTTTGGAAAGGAAATGGAAGGGAAGTGAAGGGAACAAGGAAAAGGGTTGATGTAAGCCTAGTGCCTATCAATCTAAGTGCTAATGGAGTCATGAAACATTGAATGAATGAAAGAACTAGTGTGGTACAATCAACTACTTTGAGGTAGGCCATATGGTTGAAAGAATTAGTTTACCACATTCAACCTCTTGGATAAAAGAACTTATTTGATGCATTCATCACTTGGGTACTTAAGGTAAAATAAACTAGTTTGACGCAATTTACCCCAAAGTGTTTGTTGAAAATGGGCTATAGAAAGTCTTGAAGGGCTCAAGGTGCCACTCATCAATACAAATGTGAAGGTGCTGTTTTATGGCTAAAATGTACTTCCAAATCGGCAACTTAGTTTGATAGAAAAATGGAAAACAAATGCAGAAATAAAACAACAAATAAACAAGAGGGATTGTTTATTCCAAAATGGATATTAAGCTCATTATTGAGCCTTCACATAAGTATGATAACAAGAAGATTCTATAACATATAAACAACATTGAAAAGCATAACATAACCATACAACAAAGTAGATCAATACCTCAATGCTTCATTAGTCTTCAAAAGTTTGATACAAAAGTAAAGCTCAACATCATCTCCAAGCTCCTACAATTTCCTTCGTTCCTTCACTTCTTCATTCTCTAACACCAAATTCTCCAATTGCCAATTACAAATGAAATGAAGAGAAATTCCTCTTTATATAGGGTGAGTTAAGTCTCTTATAAAATAAAATATATCAACTTTCTAACTAACTCCATGACAAGTCAACAAATAGTAAAATATTGGAGAAGTTAGATCCATATTTGACAATATCAGGGCATGTGGATGCTAGCCTCTTCAAGTGAGGTCACCCTCATCCAAAAAAAGGCAATAATATGCAACAATAACTTCCAAGAGAGGATACACCATCTAGAAATAGGCATCATACCAAGTCAAATGCTCAATGGGTCCACATAGAATTCGCCCTCCAAGAATGGATGCATGCGAAATATAATAAAATACTCTTCAATCTAGGAGGATGTGCTCTAGGGTCCACCTAGAAGGGCACACAAAGTTCGCCCTCCAAGGTGCATGAGAGATATAACAATAAAATATTCCTCCTAGGCGAATGTTCCATAACTAACCTCCAAAAATAGAAAGTGGTCCAAAAGATGCATGCAACCAATCCACATGTGTGAATCCCAAGGCAACCAACTCCATGGATGAATATGCAAGCTGCCAAGTAGATGTAGTGCTCCACAAGAAATGAAGTAGTCAAACCCCCAAAATAGCAAGTAGGCATCTCCAACAAAACAAATACAAGGAGGTAAGGGCGAATTAGGGTTTTGACCATGCCAAAACCCCATGAAATAATAAAATATGCACCTCCAAGAATAGCAAGAAGTGTCTCCACGAGTTCGCCCTCAAAGGATATGCCAAAATATAGTAAGATGATTAAGTAAATGCATGCAATGTGCCACACCTGTGGCCCTCCAAGTATGCCACGCTCATCCCAATAAAAGCCTCCATAACCACCTCAAATAAAATAATACATGTGCCAAATCAAAGAGATGAAGGTGCTCTCCAATGAAGGTCAAAATATGCCAAGTGTAGCTAAAATATCCATGCAATAAAGATGAGAGATCACCTAGGAGAGGTGGGCCCTAGAAGAGTGTGTCATGTAACTACCACAAATACCCACAAATAATAAAATACGCTCCAATGAAGTGTGCCCTAGTAGAATGTGCTAAGGGTGGTTAGACCTCAATAGTAAAATATTACACCACAACCACATCATAATGATGTCCAACCAACCCAAGAGAGTGCGCCCTAGAGAAGTGTACCAACCTCTCCAAGAAGCAATAAAATAATGCAAGCGTGAAAATTGTGCCCATGAAAAGGAAACCAATGAAGTAGGGCACCCGAGCTATTAACCTTAATCTAGATAAATAGATTAATTTAACTATTGAACAGTTAAATCAACCTCAACATGTGTACACAAAAGTTAATGCTCAAATATAACCATAGTCCGACTCCAAATAGTCACCAATAGATTAAATCACTGTGAACATGTGTGCCAATGAGGGGTGCACTCTAATAACGTGTTGTACCATGTAAATAAAAGATGTTCTCCCTAACAAAACCCCACACCATGATAACAACAAAAGATAAAGCCCAACCAAAGGTGTACCACCATGAAGGAATTATTACATCAAAAGTCATCATCCAACCTTAGGAAAAGGTTAGATCACCATCAAATCATATGTAGCATCCCCTTTCTAACTCAAACTTTGGAAATAAGACATCAGTGAGGGTACTACATCATGAAACACATTCCCCCTTAGGTGATCTCAAGCAAATGTTACATAATAAAGTTAAATCACCTGGGAAAATCCTACAAAGACAACATGAATCATTCCACCATAGCAACATCATATGAGATATGGACATACATAAGTGCTAACCCATCCAATCATTAAGCCCATCACACATGGAACAAGTGGACCATGTAGAACACCCCCTCCTAGTGACACCAAATAATACCACATCATCATGCCAAAGTCACTGGGAAATCCCAAGAATCATGAACCATATATCTCTTAACACCATCATCATCTAACCCCTTGGGAGGCTAGAACTATCATCCATACCATAGTTTTTAAAACCGGAACCGGACATCAAACCGATCACCTATCAACTCGGACATCGAACCGGAACCAGATCGACTCGGACTGGTTTGATTTCAACGACTCGGTTCAATAAAAAACACATTAAATAATTAAATTTTAATGAAAATTTTTATTTTAAAGCTTTCAAACCATGATTCCAAACCATTAAAGACAAAACATGCAAAGTTTGCTCATCTATATACCATGTAAGGCTGTATATACTATATATCAAAATGGCACCGAGTGCAATACATATCAGCAACAAAATACATAATAAATGAGGCTCTAAATGGCCTCTATAGTCCATAATGCCCAGGTAGCCCCCCTCCCTGGCCACTAAATGACAAGTTTCCTATGTTTTCCCTTACAATTTTTGAAGCAGAGAAGCCTCTGGAAGAACAACAACAGAATAATGATGGTTGGGAATTCACTGTTCCCAAGCCCGAACCGCCAACCAAAGGCTGGAAAGGGCCATCTAACAATGATAAAGATGACTAAACCCCTGCATCTGTAATGGTTCCTGCTATTGCAAATTTTTTATGTTTTTATGATGATTAATTATGGACTTTGGTTCCAGTGGTCGCCAGCATGGTAAATTAATGATCTTGGACTTGGATATTCTTTTGTTCCTCATGTTCAAAGTAGACAATTGTCATACCAACTCATTTGAGGAAGATATTTGAAATTTCATAAGCCATTTAAAATTTCATTTTCAGGTTTTACCAGAAACTTGAAATTTCATATTCTTCCTTCTTACCCAATGATAAGCCCATTCTCATTGAGGATGAGCTCTACAAGGTCTCCATAGTGTTAACTGGCTAACGGTGTTAAATAAATTTGTCATTATCAGCTATAATAGTTTCATTGTGCTCATCCCAGCTAGAACCTCGTGTTTGATATCGACTGGTTTGATATCGAACCGGATTCAAACCGGTCGTTTCTATACCAAACCGAGCACCGGGTCGGGTTGAAGGTCGGGTCGATTCAGTCACCTATCAACTCGGTCGGTTTGGCAGTTTGATAACGACCCGGTCCGGTTTTAAAAACTAGGATCCATACCATAATGAGATAGCATGCTCCACAACCATCAAATATGCAACCAAGGGGTGATCAACAAGGCAAGCACATGTGAGAAAACCACTAAGCAACAAGCACTAATGTTATCAGAACCAAACTAGTTTTTCCAAAACCAGTTAGTTCAACCAACTTACAAGAGTTGTCGGTTCAAATAAAGGGTCTAAACCGGAAATGGTTGATTCCATACTGAACCAGCCAATTTTATGATGGAGGTGGTCGGTTTTGTGATGGAACCGATCGATTTTGTACGGAACCAACCAATTCCACATAGAACTGCCTGGTTATATATAGAACCATACTAATCCATATGTAAACCTGTGGGACGACAAAAATTATCGCCAAAATTTTTAAAATAAATAAAATAAGCAAACCCAATAATTAATGGTAATAGATTCTCCTTCATCTTTCATTTTCTATCCTTTTATTTAATTTTTAACATTACCATTTGTTGTTTCAAGATGTTTGAAAGTGGTTCCAACCTCATTAGACTTCATATGAAGAAAGTATAATTTTAGATCCCATTCAAAATCCAGCGGACTTGATAGTTTTTAGGATTTTAGGATTGCAACATTTCCACTGGATTCTATCATGTATGAGGGTATGGAACTGGCATTTAATCAAGAGCACCAAACCCTCTATGTACCTCAATGTTGGTGGCATTGATTGTTGAACTTGTATGTCATGACCCTAGAAAAAATGTACCCTTCACTCAAGCAAAACCATTGATTAGGCATGTTAAGCTTTTTCTACCTTATTTTAATGCTTAGAGGGTGACACTGATGATGAGGATCCCAATATAGGAAATGATTTGGATGATATGTAGTTATTTGTTGTAGAATGATTTCTTTTGGACACTAAAGGCCATTTAGAGCCTCTTTGTTTATGTATTTTGGTTCAAATATGGATTACACTTGATGCTATTTTGGATATGCGCCCTTTCTTGTTATATACATGAGAAAACTTTACATATTTGTGTCTAATGGTTTGGATTCACAAGGGTGTCTGTGAATATATATTTTTCTATCAAAATTTGAATATTTTATGTATTTTTGGGTCATTTGGTATTTTTTCCTAGATTTTTTCTGGTCTCAATCCAATTTCAATCGGTTTCCAGTTTTAGGGGTCCACCAGTTCTATGACCGATCCAGTTCTAATAACATTGGCAAGCACAATCATCCAACCAAGGAGAAGTGAGACTCCCCCAAGCCAAAGACCTCCAAGGAACCAGCAGCAAATCTCCATCAATGTGATGAAAATCACACATTGGAACCTCATACAATATGAAGTGTAACAACCCCTAAATAGGATTTGTTTTCCAAACCAAGATTGGGTATAAAATGCCCAGACCATGACATACTCCTCCCAATCACAAGCAAAGACATAATTTTAGTTTCAAGAAGTTAAAGAAAAAGCACAGAATGAAGTGACAGAAGACATTTTTTTAGTCCATGGTTTTTCGTAAGAGGAATGCACTTTGAAACAATCAAAGACAAGATATTAACTTATTTTCCACAAGGAATAATAATAGAGTTAGGATGGGGCAACATTGTGTGATGCCTTCATTGCTTTATTTCAATACTTATATCAAAGTATCCAAAGGTCATTTGGAAGAAAAATTTGTTAACTCATCAACAAAATACGAATAGCAAAAAAATGTGAACCTGCTGGACTTAGCAAGGGTTTTGTTTCTCAAGCAAATTCGTCACAATTTGCTTTCTGGGTAAGAAATAGGTAGGGCCATTAATCAATTCATAATTTTGGGGATAGAAAATTCCTCTAGTCTGCACAAAAGAGATTATTTAAGATCAACACAAGCTATAACTAAACAAAACTCTTGAAAATGGTCGAGACCAGAGTCGACAATAAGCCCCAAAATATTTCTTCAAATTGACACAAATAGTCATCTTCATATCCATAGGCTCAAAGCATATAGAATATTTAAAATGAGTAGGCAATGGAATTAGCTTGATAAGTTAATGCCATCAGTGGTGCATTAAGTAAATTAAAACCCCAATTGTTAGTGGTTAATTTCTAACACTAATGTATTGGTTCTCGACCTAGATGCCAACAATTGCAATCCCAATTGTTATGACTAGTAAAGCTGACATGAAAAAACCTTTAGCATTATAATTGTTGGGTATCTAGGTTGAGAACCAATACATCAGCATTAGAAATGAACCATTAACCAAGAAATGTTAACATTGACAAACCATAACACGGTCTCTAAAACAAGATACCAGTAATAACCCTTATACATGCATAATTTTATTTGACATCACAGTTCCAGAAATAGTTTTACTTTCAACAAGTTCATATTGAACAATATTTGTAACATCCCCGTTTTCAAACCCTAAACTAGCAATATATATTGTAAATGTAATGTATGGCCGAGGGCCAAGCGATGTAATATGTAAATGATGTATATTGAACATAATAAATAAAATGTATCGCCAGTTGAAGATGGATACAGACGGAGATTTGGGAGCTAAGTTTCCACAAGAGAGGGAAGGGGTCCAAGGGGGAGAGTTTATCCATGTCTATTAAACCCAAACTCTTTTCTTTCTAATTATCCTTACTATGAACCTTCCAATTTTTTATTGAGTGTTCCCAAAGCCAATCAATGAATTCATGTAGAGGGTGGGTGTGAAAAGTCACATCCCATGGTTATTGAGAGCATGGGAGTTAAGTACAATCAGCTTGGGGAAGAGTGTAAGTCGAGCAAGCAAGAGAAAGAGAGGAAATTCATATGGGGAGAGGGGACAAATTTACACAGTGACATTTTTGCATGTGGAGTAGTTTTTACATAGAGATTTCTGGACAGCAAGAGAGCTTGTAAAGATGAAGCTTGAAGGCAGTTATTGTTGGCACATTTGGTAGTTGTTTGGAGCTGTAATTTCATGGGAAGAAAGGCCACGAGCCTATGAGCAATATTCTGTTCAAAAATTGTCAAGAAAAGCAAGTGTTTTGTTGTTGTACAATTTTTTGTTGCAGATATAGAATTCCTAAGGTCCCAACAAAGAGATTTCCTGTCCAACCTGTGTCAGAAACCTTGGAAGGGAGTGGGAAGGCTTGAGGAACTATGCGCAGTGAAGGGAAATCCCATCCCTTGGATTGTGCAGATTGTGGGGAAGAGTGTTGATGGACTGGAATTAGCGATCGGAAAATGACTGCTAAGGGGGGACTGTTGAGATTTGGGTACCTTGGAAAGTGGTCCCCTTGTGTTTGTGAGTCTCTAAACACAAAGGGGGAGACTATTACCCTCATTTACTTTACTTTATGTTCTAATTTCACTTTGACTTAGGAGTTTAAGTCAAAAGTGAAATATGTCACTTAAATCATTAAAGTGACATTTAATTTACTTTGTGGGTGATTTAAAGGACATAAAGCAAACTAAGGAAAGTGGGTTTCCTAAGTGAGATTTTTGGATTAAATCTCACCCATTGATTAGACTTGGCTAGATTGGATCTAGGCCATTGATTTTTTAGGGTTTGGCCAAAGAGAGGCTAAAGGAGAGAATAGGGCAAAGATGAGATTCCTTCTTCACTTGAGAGGAGAGGAGGAGGAGGAGGAGGAGAGCACTTGGGCGCATTTCTTGAGGAGAGGAGGGCGCACAAGGTAGAGGGTTTGATACTTGAGGTGAGGGAAGTCGCATAGCATGGAGGAAGGTGCTTCCATGGAGTTGGAGGCACTCACATGAGCTTAGGCGCATTCCTAGCTTGAGGGCACACTTGGAGGAGGGGAGGCGCACATCTTCTTGGAAGGCGCACCTTGTTTGAGAGGATTCATGGAGGAGGAAGGGCGCAAAGCTTGAGGAGAGGCCTTAGTGAGTAACTAAGGGCGCATATCCATAGAGAGAAGTCTTGCTAGAGGAGGTGCGCACGAAGCCAAGGAAGAGGGCGCATTTGTGTAGAGGCTACTAAGTCCAAGGCAAGAGAGCAAGGGTTTCACAAAGTTTAAAGTGGGCAAAGGCAAAGGCACAAGGGAAGAGGACCAAAGGCTAGCAAAGCAAGAGGGGCGCACCAAGATAAAGGGTGCCTTGCTTCAAGAGGCTAGTAGGGACATCTTCAAGGGACTCCCAAGGATTTCGAGAAAGGTTGTTATTGTACCAGGTTCACTTGTATATGTTTTCCGTGTTGTACTTTTTGCTTTGAGGCCTTCTATATACATCTACTCCAAACTGGTTTTTCCCATGGGGGTTTTTCCAGGGTCATGTTGACCAAAAACTTATGTGTCAATTTCATGCATGCTTAGAAGTGTAGATCAGCATTTAGAGTTGTAAAGATTGAAAGGAATGTTATATGTTTTTGAGTATTATTGTATGTGCTAATCATTGGTATGAAAACACTTGCAAGGGCACCTCAAAAGGACACTTAACCACAAAAATAATCAGCAGAAAGTTACTAAACAGTTTTCTGTCCTAAAAGGCAGCAAAGGACAGTTTTGAAAGTTCAAACTTAGAGCTAAAATCTGATCAAAGACAGATCAGTTTTAGCAGCCTGATAGTACCTCGTTTCTCTTCAGGGACATTAGGGAGCACCGTCTCTTGTGGATTCATATCCTTGGCTCGGGGGTGACTTGTTGTTGAGAATTGGAACAACAAGTCTATGGTTGGGAGGACCGTCTGTCCTCTGCAACGAGTTGCATACTTTCTAAGATAAGTGTTCTTATTTGTTGTGTTTATTCATTTAAATGCTAATATAGATTTTGTGCATTTTACTCTGAGATATTTTGGTTATTGTTGCATGTTGTGAGAGGAATGATGCATGCAAATCTCTAGTTATGTGGTTGAATGTGTTTAGTTGTGGATGTGCACGTTTAAGTACTTGCATTTACGTTTTTAATTAGAATGGACCATTGTAAAAGCTTGAACATCATATTGTGTGTTACTTCCGCATTTAGAATTGGTATCAGAAAATTTATTGGGTCGTTTTAGCAGTAGCATGACCCAGCTTGGGGTTGGGTGCGTTACAATTTAAGACTCCTTGGCCAGAGATTTAAAGCCCAAAAATTGTTAATCATTTCTTCCCTTCTTTGAATACATCAAGCAAAACCCTAGATAATGGAAATGTTGCGGAACAAAGGCCTAACTGCAAGTTGACATTAAAACCCTGGGGAAGATGCAGTCCAGACCTAAATAACACTCAAAGTGTTGCAAGTGTGTAAAGTAAGACAGCAGCAGAGATTGAGACAAAAAGATCAGAGTAGCATGACTGGCATTGCACACGAGATAAATGAATGGCCGAAAACAGGAAAGGTTTATACCTTAGGCAAGTCATCAATGACCTTAAGAGCTGAACCAAAGAAACTCGTGGGATATTGGGATGCACAGAACCCCGACAAGAGAAAATACAGACCATCACCACCACAAGAAGAAAATGACTAGACTGTCAGTCTCTGAACTGCCAGCTTCTTTCTCTAGAGGTGCCTGAACAAAAACCCATCTTATAGTTACTGGGATCACCTTTCCTAACTACTCAGAAAACTAAAAGTTTGTTAAATTAATGAAAATTATACCATCAGGTATATCTTCAATTCTCCAGAGAAGCATTCTTAGCATCCATGGTTGAAGGAGACCTGTCAAAACAGAAATCCAACAAAGCAGCTTAAGGAACTGGAGGAGAAAAATAATTCTGAAGTTGTTGGGTAGCTGAAACAGATACTATAGGAATAGCATGTATGTGCATCCGGGTTTTGATAGACTTACATCACAGGGGATTCCGATTGCACTACTGAATTTTCAGAGAGCAATACGTCAGTCTGCCTATCAATCTTCTCTTCTTCTATCTGATTTCTTTCAGATTCAGAAGCTCCATCCACCTTCACAGGAACATCTGTAATTTTTGCCTCTGATAAGGGGGCAACAAAATCGGAATCCTCAAATTTAAATCTAATCTTCTCGCTTACTGTAACTGTTTCCCCTCCATATCTTTGACCGAATGACGAAGTTGTAATATAATTCTGAGTTGCAGAAATTGTAGAAGGCAACACGTTTGCAATTACATTGATAAACCCGCCGACACCATCTGCACTGTCAGAAGAAATATTCTCCATCCCCGTAAAATGCCATGAAGCGAGGGTAGTTGCAGGAGCAACTAGGGATCCAATTTCATCGATCTTAGTGAGGGCTAGGGCTTTTATTCGTGGGACCTGCAAGAAGATTTCAGCAATTTTCAATTAAAAAATCAATAAAAAAAGACGAAACATAACACTGCAATCAAATAAAAGAAAGGCACATATACCCTCGGTCAGTTGAGCCAATACGGACGGGGAAGCAGAAATAGGAGATGAAGCACGAATAGGAGATGAAATATTTGGAGGCAAAGAAGGACAAGATGATGAAGCAGCCTTCAAATCATTTAAACCTTTTTCTGCACTGGTAATTTGCCTTGCAAATCCAAACAGTAGCTGCAATTTCGACCACTTGCTCTGAAAATGCTGCCGACACCTGCATAATTAAAATCTCAACTAATTAACAATGAAACATAATCCATGTTTTTGGGCTATCCGATGCAATGAGTAGAAAATTGAAAAACCTAGCTGCACATAAAAATATCCTTGAAAAATAGACAATATAGAATAGGCTACAGGAGTTGGCTCAGGCTATCTATCTACCTTTAGAAATTTTGCAGGGTGGATCTTCGTTCGAATGGGCTTTTGCAACGAATTCAACACAGTTAAGCAAGAAAACACAAAATGCTGCTGTTTATCCACAACTTGTGTGGGTTTCAGCCTCCTCAAAAAATCGGAACCCCAACTCAAAGAAAGAAAGCAAGTGGACTCACAGACAAAAGAAACAGACCATTTTTGTCCGGTTGGTTTAACCACCGATGGGGAGGGCGAGACGCTTCAAATCCTTCGATTGCAATTAGGAGGAGATGGCACCTTTTCTGCGGAAAAGGAATGCCAAGATGTGCGGTAACTTGTGAAATGGGCGGCGCTGGCGATGCCCCTCATGAGCTTTCTTCCCAAACGCTGTATGTATAAAAACAGTCAATAAAGGAAACCAAAAAAAGCAAAGACTCTAAAAAAAATTATACACCAAAAAATCCTCTACCTCCACCTCTACATTATGTATTGCGATTCGCTCTGAAATCAATCAACCCACCCACCTGAATGGCCGTCCGAGAAATCGAAAACAGCCCTGCAAGTTTTGCTCAAAACCGAAGAAAAAAAACAGAAGCACGGGTTTCTTCTATGTTGAATTTTAATGCAATCATTTTGTTGACGTACGATCCGGTTAGCTCACCTTATGGGGTAGCTTGAGCTTGGGCTTGGGAGCAAAGCACGAGGACTCCCTCCTCTGTCTGGCATGTGCGGGCTCGTCATCCTCGTCGGAGAAAGCAGGGATCAACTAGATGGGGAAGCGCTAAGTTGTTCCGTGGTCTCATATCCATCTTCTTCCTGAACATGATCACTTCCCGGGAATTGAACCTCCGACAACGCGCTCTGTTTCTTCTTGTTATTGCGGCTCCGCTAAGAAGATGAAGCCGACGAACCTAGGTTTTTCCTTCCTGGATCTCTCCCGCAGCGCTCTCGATAATGCCTGCTCTACCAGGGGAAAATAAATAAATAGAAACCTGAGAACTGCCTCCTCGCCATCTCCGTCTGTCAAATTCCAAAGGGAATGGACATGAAGGTTGCGTACAGGACCTTGAAGTAAAAGGTTGATTGAAAAGTGCCGTCAACATCTTGGTGGTTGAAGGGTATCGCTTGTATGGCTTTTTTATTTTTAAGTGTATAATTATTTTTTTATAAATAACTTTTTTTAAGATTTAGAGTTTACCTAGGCGAGGTTTACTCCCATTGCGATGAACATGTCTACTTTGTGAGAATTGAATCGGAGTGGGGAGGATAACAAATATGCTACCCAGC
>SNQJ01S0024893.1:23406-37762 GCA_010110895.2 Picea sitchensis
GAGAGGAATAATTCTGCAGTTGGAAATATTTCCTCATGCCAAGCAACCATGTTTCGGCATCTTCCTCCTTCTTATGTTCTCCATCAAATGTAGGAGGCTTAATCTAATTCATCTCCCCTTTCAATTCATCCACCCCAGATATCCTGTGCTTTCTGGTAGGGGATGGGCTTGAACTACTGTGTGCTTTATTACCGGAATGCTTTGGGGAGCGACAATGATGTCTGCTACCAGTCATCGATCTTCTTCTCCTCTTAGGGGTACTGACATTTCTTGATATTCTTTTCCTCTCAGGGGTCCTATGACTCTTTGTCTTGCTTGAGTCACTTCCCTTCTCCAATTTCCTTTCTATTCTTTCTAGGCTCTTCAACATTTCTAAGTTGAATTCACCCAGCCGATCCCTGACTCTCATGAGCTTTTGGCTATCTGCTCAGCGATCCTGGGCATCTTTCTGCAATCTTTCAATGAGTTTCATCATATATCCTTCCTTATCCAATTCCCTTCCGTGCCCATTGGAGTTCAATCCTTCAACTCCCAGGTTGACATCCCTTCCTACCCTTTCATCCTCTGTTTCAGAGGCAATATGTACCTCTTCCAATTCCATACTCAGCATCAGTTTTCAGCTACCCTGACACTCGTTGAACTCTTCACACACAACGTCCAATCAACCGAAGTTTGTTAGGCCTTATCCCTTAATAAAATCACAATATTCATAAACCAACATGAGTGAGAAAACATTTTGACTTCATAAAGTTTTCTAAGCTTTGATGGCTCTGCAAATTTCAGGACTTCGGGACTTCAAGTTTTAGGGTTTTGGTCCACGAGGCTCTCACACTCTCTTTCGAGACTTCTGGCTTCGGGGTCTCGGTCCACGAGATTCTCAACCCCTTGTCACTCCAACTCCCGAATTCTGAAATTTCGATTTACTTTACTCTTCGAGCCCATAGTACAGTTGTCGCCCTTAATCATGGTGGCACGTGGGATGTTCAGGAGTGTCCACATCACCTTTGGCGATGTCATCGGGTCCCACCATTCTAGCTTGTCTTCTCGACTCACGGGCACATGGTGCACACCCATGTGTCCACGTCCATTCCAAGGCAATTCACCAGTTAGACTTCTCTCTGTTCTACGGGGAAGATCTTTTCGGCGTTTCGGGCATCGGGAGTTCATGCATCCACACATCTCAAACTTCCATTTGCCGAAATTCTGAAATTACTATCTACTCTTCCACTTGATCCGATGGTCACTTACGATCTACGGTGTAGATCGTTTCGGGATTTCGCGTATCGCGATTTCCACATTCTTGTTCAACTCCAAAGGGTTTTTAAACCCTGCGCATGTTTTCCAGATCTGATGGTCACGAGGGTTCATCTTCCCTCCCAACTAGATCCTTTGGCTCCGACACTTCTGGTGTGGCGTCCCCTCTCCCTGTGGCCATATGCCACTCCGACTGTGGTTTCATAACACCGATACACCTCCTAAGCTTCGTAACATGGTCAAGTAACTCCTTGACACTCAGGAGCATTCAAAGGTCCGAAATTGGTCCTCCAGATAGAATTTATCCTCAAACCCTTAGTCCAAGACCACTCAATTGGCCCATCTAGGCTCAACGTCGAAACCTTGGCTATGATACCATTATGTAACTCTCCCCCGGCCATCATCCAACCCATTGGCTGGGCATATGCTACTTTGTGGAACAACATTATTTTATGCTTAATTAATAACATTCATTTAAAACAGGTTAAACACATTTAAACTCAGAGTAAATATAAGAATTACGGCTACTATAAATAATCAATGGCTTTAACATTAACTCGTATGAATAGCAGAATACATGATAAATATAAATACATAGATATGCATAAACATAATGAAAACATCATCTGGTACTTATATTTGAAATGGTGGTAATTCCACCAACCACGTCCAGGCCTTCCATGAACCTCCCAGCCTTAGACCACACTGCTCGTCAAGCTCAACAACGGTTCATGCCCGAGTTGGGACTAAGCTCCACCCCAAGGTAAGGAATCCTAGGCTAGGCTGAGGTTACAGGGAAAACAACACAGAATGAATGGAAGGATTCTTCTGAGGATGCCATCTTATGCCCACTACTCCTGGACTCTCATTCTCCACATGCCTGTTCCACCCGGGAGTATAAACCTTCACAAGCACAGTCCATCGGTGCTACACCTCCCTCTCTAGATCTCAACAACAGACTGAATCAAGAAGTCTTAGATCCTGAAGCTGGTGCTAGACACTCTCTAGAAGAAACCACTTCCCAACAAACTCTCTCACTTGGAAAGAGTTGCTCACAGGCCTGACAACCTGCCTCTTCCAACAACAATCACCTCCCTCACCTGGAGAGAGGTTATACACAGGCTCAAAATGGACTTACACTGGCCAGTAAGCCACGTGCAGTCCAGCACTACGTGGCCACAACAACCAACTGGGAAAACGGACATGGGCTTCCCAAACAGGTTCAACAATCATGAAATAGACTCACAGTTTTGGTTTCGGGATTGCACAAGGTGTACATAGATCCCATGGATAGGATCAAACTGTTCAGACAGAGGTTGTACTGGCTATCCCAGAAATCAAGACAGGATTTTCGGCTTTCAGGGATGCACTAGGGTATTCTTGCAGAGGTCAGACCGTTCACGTTTAGACGGTCAGGTGGAATGGAGGCGAAACCCCCATCACGACTCATCTCATCCATTTTATTTGCATGCGCCTATGTTGAAACTTGTCACCCATGCAACTGCATGCATTCCTTCCATTTGGAAGTTGCTTGTCTTTCCAAAAATAACTTAGGATAAAACATAATATTCACATGTCTTTTGGAATAATATTTTAATATTATTCCCTAAGGACTTAAGCCCCTAGGATTAGCCCCCTAGGCTCAACACTTAGCCCCTCTTCCCACCTTCCAGCCCCTAATCCCTTTCCCACTCTGTGGAAGCTTAGTCCCCCATCACTCATTCATCATGGTCGGTCTGCATGTGGCGGTGTTTATATTTTTATTACTAATGTGCACAGATACATGTACAAAATTAGGCTCTTGGCCTCCAACACTTAGGCTCTCTGGCCTAATAATCACGTAATCCCACCAGCTTATATAAACTTGGCTCACCAGCCTATAAGACATTTTTACAACTCATTTCGTAAACAAGATTTACAACTGGGCTCGGCCTTAGGGAAATTACACCCATCCTCCACAATGCGCTAAGTGCCCCCATGATTGAAAGAAGTAAATTGAAAGGCATGTGTCCATAATGGGATTATTAATTTTATTATCATTGATGCCCTAGCAATATAGAAACATAAGGTTATTTGGGATCAATTTTTTAAGATAACTGAAGAAGAATTTATAGCTTCATAGTCCACCATAGTTGTGGAAGTGACTCCTACAACACAAAAAAAGGGGGGAAGAAGAATATTACTAACAAGGGAACTAGGTAGGATGGTCCCAACATTCAAGGGGGCTACTTTAAAAAGAAGAGAATAACATTTCAAAACATAAACCAGAAAGAAAAAAGCACCCATTCTCTACGGACAGAGGACATAGCCCAAGACATTGTTGAAACAATGCTCAATATAGGAGGTTCATATACTCATAAAACATTGATCCTGTCAAGCAAGTATAACATCAAAGATAAGAAGGATAAAGAGTATGAAGATAGGAACAAGGACAAGGTCTCTCATGGCTAAAGAAATAGGAATATTTTACCCACTAGGAACCTAATAGACATAAGGTTTGTGTTGACCCATGTTCCCATCCACCGATCTCAATAAGGACAAGAGTCATAGGGACTATGAGGGTATATATATATAGGGCAACATAGTGGAATGTATAGGGCTATACGGGCTCGAACCTTAGACCTTCTTGTTTGAACAAATCAAAGTTATTATTATCAAAATAATTTGAACTGTTCCAAGAACCCAACATGCATTTTTATCGCATTGGGCTCTTTCCATGCCCATGTGGATTCCACTACCATTGCACTGGGAACATGTTGGCATAGCTAGGGGAACACATGCTACACCACCCCAGGTAATTTTCTAGAAAAAAGTTTTAATTACACAACCATGAAAGGAAAAGGCTTGGTGATGGCGTATATGCTACAAATTTTCAAGTATTATCTTCTAAACCAGTCCTTCAAGTTGTCCATTGATAATTTAGTGGTCAAGTATTTGGTTAAAAATACAATGTTGGAAGGTTAATTCTATCGATGTTTGCTACTATTTTAGGATTTTGATTTTGAAGTGGTGGTTAAACTAGGTAAATAAAACGTGGGACCTAATCACCTCTCAAAAATCCACAATTGGAACAATGTTGGGATAGCTCATAAAGTGTTGAATGTAGATATATTTTGCATGGAAGTTGTAGTTCTTGAATTCTTCACTAATATTCAAAACTTCAAATATAAATCTACATGCACTAGAAGAATATGGTGATAATAAAGATGGATATATCATAAATAAGGATACACATTATTAGTTAATCATATGGTACTTGCACACATTATCAATGGATGGGATGCTTGACTACTATGTTTTGGATCATGAATGATAGGTGGTTCTCTAGGAATCCCATGATGGACATAGAAACATACATTATAGTGATAAGACACAACTATCACAACATACATTACAATGAGACATGTTGGATGAAAGCATCATTCAATTGAAGGCTAGAGTGCACTCTCCACTCTCCACTCCATTATTCATATTATTATCTTCATTCACTCCTATCAGTACATATTCTCCCTTTATCTTCTATCATTTGTTTACTTAGGGTTCATATATGTGTGTGTGTGTGTGTGGTTAAGATTTTGTACTAAAANATCCACAATTGGAACAATGTTGGGATAGCTCATAAAGTGTTGAATGTAGATATATTTTGCATGGAAGTTGTAGTTCTTGAATTCTTCACTAATATTCAAAACTTCAAATATAAATCTACATGCACTAGAAGAATATGGTGATAATAAAGATGGATATATCATAAATAAGGATACACATTATTAGTTAATCATATGGTACTTGCACACATTATCAATGGATGGGATGCTTGACTACTATGTTTTGGATCATGAATGATAGGTGGTTCTCTAGGAATCCCATGATGGACATAGAAACATACATTATAGTGATAAGACACAACTATCACAACATACATTACAATGAGACATGTTGGATGAAAGCATCATTCAATTGAAGGCTAGAGTGCACTCTCCACTCTCCACTCCATTATTCATATTATTATCTTCATTCACTCCTATCAGTACATATTCTCCCTTTATCTTCTATCATTTGTTTACTTAGGGTTCATATATGTGTGTGTGTGTGTGTGGTTAAGATTTTGTACTAAAATTTTGTTATAGTTGTATTGGTCAATGTAAGAATACAAAAAAAGTTTTTTCCCACAGTCTATGATTCATACTTTGTTAAAATCATTGATGCTTGTCTACCAAAAATGCAATTGTATCCTTTCATGAGGATTGTGAACTTTTACTAGTATAAAGCCTACTTTAAAAAACACATCAAAACCCTTACCTTATCATTGTCCTTTAGCCAGATCCAGTAGCCCATACAACTTGATAAGAGTTTTTCACGAGATTCATTTCCATCACCAAGACCTGCATGAATCATAAAAGACAAATTATTTATATGAGTAAATATTATATAAGAAAATAAACATACATTTAGTTATGTAAAATACTCTAGAAAACAATTAAGTGGTCACATACCTTAATGAGTTTCTCTTTGTTTCGAGAATAGTTTATTCTCTACTAAACAGGGCGAACCACGTGAAGGTGGAAGGTCATATGGCCCCTCCCCCCCTTCACATCGCTCTCAATTCCCCATACCCAACAAATAATTTAATTTATATAGAAAACATATAGACATTCATGCATAACTAGGATAGTCATCAAAACATATGAACATATAAACATTGAAGCATATGAACATATAAACATCGATACACATCCAAATCCAAGTCATGAATTTATACATCTATTTTTTCTTTGATTTATGCTTTTCTACATTCATAAAATTGACAATTGGGGTATCATAATCATCCAAGGACATTGTATTTTGTGTGCCCTTTCCTTCTATTGTTTTTGTTTCCATGCGCTCATGTACCATACTTCATTATCATATCGTATACTACAACAACGAAAATGATCATATCTATATGTTGAACTATACTTGAAATAACTAATTCATTATTTTTATTAACATTACACTATTGCTCTTTACATGTCTGTGTAGATGTGACAATTGGTACGTTAATTTCTTTTCCACTTGGTTCCTCTCATAGTTCACCCTCCTGAGATACATGATCTTTAATTTTGAGAAGATAATGTAAGTATAAGTAAGGAAATAAATATCTACAATCATAGTAAATATTTCTAATTCTGAAGCATACATACCAGAATGGGTACTCTTCTCTCCACTATCATTGGACATGTGCACCCTTGTATGACATGGTGTCTTTTGAATACCACTAGATTCATTGCTGCAATAACATTGTTCCTTGAAAACAAACATAAATACTTATTTAAGGGTGATATAATAAAATATGAATAGACTTTACAAGCATGCTACTGTGGTTTCCTTATTCATTTGATTTACCTGCGTGGCTGGGGAGATAGGATTATGGCCCAAGATTTTTCTATATTCAATCACACTTTTAAAATCGTGCTTGTAACCAAGCTTTAGGTCCTCCTCAGTGGCAACAGTGTCGAACATATTTAACTGCAATTCATAACACCATTATAAACACCAGTAAGAAAAACATATATTTGTTTGCTACTGTTAAATAAATATTAACCACAGTTACTCATTTAAATCTTACTATTTGGGCTTTTAGTTTTCCATAGCAACCCTGGCCTAGTTTATGCAGGTCATGTTTTTCCACTTTGGCCTTGGTTTCTTTGGAGGTGTTTGGTAGCCTACATATGGAATTTTTGAAAAAAAATAGATATCGGAATTGTTACTTAAAACATGAAAGAAAAACATAAATGATCATATTTCACTGATAATATAACATGTGTTGTACCTTGCTTGACCAGCTCATGCATGTATTCCTTGTTTTTTAAACAATTTCTCCTTTGCATCCTCTATCGAGGCCTTCCACTCTTTCTCTGGAACCATGGGAGGGTGTTCATTCTTGAGGTCTAATTGCAATTTCTCCCTATACTGGGCCCTGGTATATTTTAAATTCTCGCCGACTAAATTTGTAACCACTTTCTTGTTGAAAGTGTTGCCAAACAAGTTTACAATGTGGTATATTAAATCATCCTTCTTTTTTATATCTTGGCCATTCCACCATGTGCGAATGGTGGGGACAAACAACTCCAATTCTTTGTCATTTAAGTTTCTATAGAAAACATTGTTTCCTGCAGAAACGTGTTATCCATTAATTTATAATAATCTCAACAAATATCCATTTCAATTTCATGAAAAAAATGAATCAATTAATTAACGATTACTTGCAATCTTTTGAATCTTGATCGAAACACATGTGTCATCCACCAGAAAGGTGACATCTAGTGATCCAGTGCTTTTAATTCGTTCTTCTCCATGCATAATAGTTTCCTCTCCATATACAATACGTTCCTCTCTAGAGTCATGTGAAGTCCCAGGCTCCGACTCATCATGCTCCGGCATGTCACGTTGTTCAAAATAATTTCTCTCATCAATGGATTCAAGGGGAACCTCAGGAGGCTCAAAAAGCCTCACTTACACTTTGCTATTTCGATTTTTTTTTTCATTGGACCATCACTGCTACCTATAGCAGTTGCAGGATCGATAGTTTACTGACGCACGGGGTTTAAAAACTCCTACAAATGGAAAAATTTACTTTATTAGATCATATACAAAATATAAAACAAAAAAAATGGATATGAAATTGTCATAGCTAATAAAAATATGTGAAGATGCCACTTACCCCAAAATTAGTTATTGTATTTTGTAGCTCTACAATTCTTTCCCTGTCCTCCCGTGTCAGGGGTCTTTTGCTAAGAAAACCTAGATATTATATGTTAGCCTTCTTCAAGGCCTTCGTTATAGTTGTCATTGGGTCAATCGAATAAAATATTTCATCTTCATCAATATCCTCAGTGGGAGCCTTCCCACGTTGACCATGCCACAATACATTGATGAATAAAATTAATGAGATGAACTTTAACATTTGAGAAATTTAGTTGTTGTAGTCATAAGTTGTTACTGTATTAACATTTACCCGGTGAGGCATAGCGGGTGCCTTTCCATGGTCACCCTGGATAGATGTAGTGGGTGATTTTTGGACACGGTCACCTTGGACAGATGTTGACACAATAAATCAATCAACAAAAGTTATGAAATTCACCTGTAACATCAAAAAAATGAAAAATTGCAGTAATATTAGAAAAACAATAACAATATTTCATAAATTTAGTTGTTGTAGTCATAAGTTGTTACTGTATTTAACATTTACCTGGTGAGGCACAGCGGGTGCCTTTCCACAGTCACCTTGGACAGATGTAGTGGGTGACTTTTGGACATGGTCACCCTGGATAGAAGTTGACACAATAAATCAATCAACAAAAGTTATGAAATTCACTTGTAACATTTAAAAAATGAAATATTACAGTAATATCAGAAAAAAAAATAATAAAATTTCTGAAATTTAGTTGTTGTAGTCATAAGTTGTTACTACATTTAACATTTACCTACTGAGGAACAATGGGTGCCTTTCCATAGTCACCCTCGATAGATGTAGCCTATGATATCTCACGGTCACCCTGGATAGATGTTGACACAATAAATTAATCAACAAGAGTTATGAAAAATAAATAATGAAAAATGAAATATATGCAGTGAAAAATTGAAATATTATAGCGATAAATTGTAACAATGATTGATCAAAGGTTGATTTGAATGGTATGTAATATATTTACCCCCATAGTCACACCCCCTCCATCTATTCAATTTAAGTTGTAATCGATCAACAACTCTTCACCTGGAACTATTGTTTTTGTTGCACATACAAATATACGATTTCCTTCACGTCCCTCAAATATGCAATTCAGTTTCTTAGTTTTTTCCACTGGTCATGTACTATTTATAAAGCCCACAATGTTTCCAATAGCTTTTGTCCTTCCATCAATATACATAGTTGCCCCTTTATTTTGATTGTTATCTACTAGTTGTATATAATTTGCGGCAACTTCGTATCTCCGCATACTTCGTGTATATCAGACCAACATCAACCAGTGATTGTATTTTTATAATGGTCCGACATAATCCATCGATTAAGTTATAGTTTCATAGCCGACCTTTATGCCATCCATGGAAAATAATCCCAATCCATGTAAGGATGAAGGAACAATGTGATACATCCTCCCACTGATGAAGAAATTTGTGTCCACTTCAAGTAGCTCCTTAGGTTCCCATCATTTCACTAGATGTTTATAACTCAAGGGAAACTCAATGTCACCTATGCTCTCAGCATCATAATTACATGACCCTCCATTGGCAATAAAAAATTGCATGCGTTTACAAAATCATTTCCTTACCTTTTCAGATCTAGTTGATTTAGAACCGGTAGATCTAGTACCACACGTCTCACTTTCAACCTCTCTTAGTATATCTTGATCATCACTCTAGGAAGATAGATCCGATAGATACCTATTTGGTGGTACCTACACTAGTTAAAACAAAAAGATAATTTATCGTACCAATACACGTTTGTGGTACCAACATAGTTGCATATAGTTGCATTTAGTTTCAATATAGTTGCATATAGTTGCATAAGTTGCATTGTTGCATAAGGTTGCATATAGTTGCATAGTTGCATATAGTTTCAATATAGTTGCATAGAGTTGCATATAGTTGCATAAGTTGCATTTTTGCATAAAGTTGCATATAGTTGAATATTTGCATATAGTTGCATACAAAATTGTCATATAGTTGCATAAGTTGCATATAGTTGCATAGTTGCATAAGTTGCATATATTTTCATATAGTTGCATAAGTTGCATTGTTGCATAAAGTTGCATGTCGCATAAAGTTGCATAAAGTTGCATAAGTTCCATAAAGTTGCTTAAGTTGCATGTTGCATATAGTTGCATAGTTGCATGTTTGCATATAGTTGCATACAAAATTGTTGCAATATAGTTGCATAAGTTGCATAAGTTTCATTGTTGCATAAAGTTTCATATAGTGGCATAGTTGGACAAGTTGCATATTTGCATATAGTTGCATATAGTTGCATAGTTTCACATAGTTGCACATAGTTGCATATAGTTGCATAAGTTGCATTTTTTGCATAAAGTTGCATATAGTTGCATAGTTTCATATAGTTTCATTTAGTTGCATCTTGAAGAGTGGTTCCAAGGATGGATTAGAGGAATTTTCATTCTCGATGGAGAAAAACTGCTTAATGTGCATCTTGCAAACAACATTGCTCTCAAACTTGAAATCAAACATAGAAGGAATGATGTAGTGTTTGCATATCTTCACTAGGACAACATGTGCAGTGGTTAGAAAGGAAAAGGAAGAGGCCCTTATTATTCGGTAGGATGAATTCCCTAACTAGCTTGTTAAAAAATGGGAAATTATTTAGATGGGATATATTATAAGGTGTTTAGGAATCCCCTTTAGAATTGACGTACTTGTAGTAGACTTATGCAATTGGGTGTTGAACAAATTTGAGAATGACCTTCATAGACAATTTTCTCAAGATGTACTACTTGCAAGGAGAATCACTACCATAACTAACAATATCTTTCCAGAAAGACATTTATTGTTCTTTTTCTTTTTTCCTTTTACTGTAGGATATAGGAAATTGAATATGCTTCTTATAGGCAATTTGAAATTTGGAGGAAACAACCTACAGGCAAGAAGAGATGCCTCCCATTGGCATCGTGGAACTTTTATATAATTCCCAAGGAGGCTAGGGGGATATAATTGACTTACATTTTATATGATGTAATGAGCATAAATGGAAACTTGTAGAAACTCACAACAACAAATTAGAAATATGAAAACTAATACGTAATGTGTAAAATAGTAGGGCACATATAGCATAAATTTCGACAATAGTTAACTAGTACTCTACAACAATATGTTTTGTGTTTTTGTATATTGATATTTTGAATACTTTCTTACAGATCACAGAAAAGAGATTGTCCATTGTGTGTTAGGAAAGTTAATGTGTAAACCCAACCTCCTCTAGCTCCTCAAGTTCGTAAGGTTGATGAAACCAACTAAACCATGGTGGTCAAAAAGAAACCACATGTTAGGCTGCAAGCAAGAAAATGAAAGCATATTTTATTAACATTATAACTATATTTTCCTATTTTATTTTATCTTCCTCAGGACATCAAAGGTAACTCCATGTTTATTAGGAACTTATGTTCTCATCATGGTTTTATAATTTCAGATTACTTGCATTCACTCATATTTTTTTTCTTTAATCATTGTGCTCTAGCTCCTTTAATATTCCTCTCATGACAATGATAGTAGAATTGGTTCTAAAATTACCAATTGTAGTCAAAATACCAAAATAAAGTCAAATTGGTGTCCAAGAGTGAAATCTAATTATTTTTTCATAAGTATCAAACATAGAAGGTTTTGTGTAATTGAAACATCAATAAAAGGGTTTGATATAATTATTGAGCTTTGTGGTCCCAATGAAACAATATTGTTATCAATAGGATATCTTTCATCTTCTTTTGTATCATTCGATCATTGTTTCATGATTCTATTACCTAAGCCATAGTAAGCTCTTTTTGTTTCTTGATTCTATTATCTTTTTTCTATATTTTTAAATTTAGAGGTAGCTCCTAAAATTTTCCTTGGTCAAGCTATGGTTCCAAAACTCTAGCACATGCATCATTTTGAAACAATAATAGATTGAGAGGAACATGAAGAAATGGATATGGATGAAGAGGATAATATTGAGGATCACATTATTGCAGATAAATTGGATAACTCTTAGGGGCTATAATTCAACATGTTTCTCTTAAGAAGCTTGTTTGTGTGGAAACTACTTCAATTTCTATGGGCCATGATCATTGTGATGTCAAGAAATATGACAATCTTATTGTCCTTGTGTATGGACAATTCATACAATCTATGAGCATAGAGTACCATTTATATAAGATAAATTGGTAAACACTTATTCATAATAAACACACCTAGTTAAGGTGTTCTAATAAATGCCCCTAGCTGCCATATCCAAAAGAAAGGAAATAGAATTGTTTCAAGATTCTATTACCTAAGACACAATAAGCTCCTATTTTTTATTGTTTCTTGACTCTATTATCTATTTTCTATACTTTTAAATTTAGAGGTAGCTCATAAACATTTTCCTTGTTGAGGTATGGACTGAAAAACTCTAGCACATGCATCATTGTGCACCAATAGTAGATTGAGAGGAACATGAATAACTCAATCTACATGAAGAGGATAATATTGAGGATAAAATTCTTGCAGATAACTTGGATAAATCTTAGGGGTTATACTTTAACATGTTTCTTTTAAGAAACTTGTTTGTATGGAAACTACTTTAGTTTCTTTGGGCCACAATTATTGTGATGTCAAAAAATACAATGATCTTAGTGTCATTGTGTATACACAATTCATATAGTTGCATAAAATTTTAACATGTGTTTTATGATATTTCTGGTCCAATACTAGAATGGGTGGAGTGAGATTCTTATGTTGTCTAGTTGTGCAACACTTCCCACTGACTTGACCTCGAACCAAAATCGAATTCTATAATGTTTTAGGTCCAAGAAAAAACCATGTAGAATTGAAGGGATGAGACATGGAATACAAATGAGATGAAATATAATTAAAATCACAATATTTCCCTACATAGTGTTCATTCAAGATGAGACAAGGATGGAACATATGCATAGTGGGTGAAGATAAAACATTGACGTGAATAGTAAATAGAGACTATAGGTGCATATGGAAATCCTAGAAAGTGTCATCCTACCACACTAACAATATCAAGGTTGACTTAATGGATGTGTGGACTAATCATGTTCAACTATGTGGTATTGATGATCACAACATGGAAGCTTCAAAAGGACAAGTGGTGGAATTAGAATCTCAAATTTGAGGGAGAATTTAGTTGGGTGATATAAAGCATTTTGGGTCTGCATGATCATGTAATATTTTCCCTTTATGGTTTTGTATACATGAGTACTATGCCAAACCTAAAGTTGAATTTTACTTCATTTATAGTATTTTAAGTCTAATTTGTATGAGCGGATTTTGGCCCTAACATTCTTCAGACAAAAGAGATATTGATGGGACTCGTGAGCATAATCTTTAAGGATTGATATAATAGAAATGCATTGTAGTTTATTTTGTTTACCTCATCAATGGTGTTGGGTGCCCTTTATTTTGGTAGTGGTTCATAGGCCTAAGGTGTTGGCTCAAATCCTTTACATTAAGCTCTAAGAATGATACTAGGGTTTCAGGTATATTCTTGTTATTTTTTTGTTGTTTTGAGGGTGTGTTTATCCCACACACCTTATTGAATGTATGTGGGGGGGCTAGATGTTTGGTTTTTTATCACAGACATATTGCTCCCTTTCACATCAATGATTTTTTTTAAAGGGACAAATTAGTTGACATATGGTCACAACTCTCTCATTGTCATTTATTTAATTTGTTTTCTTCATTAACGGTGTTGGGTTCCCTGTATTTTAGTAGTGGTTTGTAAGATGTGTGGAAAACCCTTGAGAAATTATAGTAATGAATGGGATACTAATGATCCCAAGATTGAAATATAAAATGGAGAATGTGAACATGTTCATGGCATGTTTCAAGATAAAAATAACAGAAAACTTAAAAGAAAATAAATAATACCATGTTGAATTGATTGTCGACCTCCTTATCCACGTGAACAGGTTTAAAATGGCATTCCCTCCTCCTCCTCTATCTAGCATGCCCTCGATCATGACCTTATCTTCGCGTTACCTCCTCGCTGCCCTAAACCTCCTTCCCCTTCTCCTCGCATACAGGTTGACCTCCTTCTCCTCTTCCGTGTGCCCTCCTCTCTGCCCTCGACCTCCTTCTCCTCTCCTCAACCTCCTTCTTCTTATTCTTCTCCTCACATTCCCTCCTCTCTTCCCTCAAAATAATTCTCCTTCTCCTCCTCCGCATGCCCTCCTCTCATCCTTGACCCCCTTCTCCTCCTCTGCATGCCACCTACATCCTCTGTGTGCCCTAACCTCCTCTCCTTCTGCTCTACGTGCCCTAATATCCTCTCCTTCACCTCTGTGTTCCCTCCTTCTCCTACACGTTCTCTAACCTCCTTTGTGTGCCCTGACCTCCCCTCCTTCTCCTC
>SNQJ01S0024893.1:37772-55103 GCA_010110895.2 Picea sitchensis
TTATTTTATTTATGTCGGCTTTAGGCCATTAGTTGTAATTATACCTCCTAGTCTCCTATATATACCAAGGAGACATTTTCATTTTGAATCATCTTGTACTTGAACATTCAAGTGGGATAAAAGGAGGTTGCCCCCTCAAAGAGGCTTATTATCTGAAATTATCTCTTTTTCAAGGCGTTGAGTACTTTTCCTGAGGTTTTTCCATGCTATATTGATGTTTGGTTCTTAACAGAGAAAAGCCTACCTTTCGGAAGGCTTGGGAGGACCAGAGGAAGTTTAAGAAGGAACATAGGTAGAAGGGGAACAAACCTCCATTTGTTAGAAATAATCCTCAAGAAAATCCATCGTTTAGAGAGCCAAGAATGGCTGAAGTGGGGAAACAAAGGTAGAGACAGACACCCATTCAGTGTTGGGGCTATAAAAGGAACCACAAGTACAGGGATTGTCCCCATAAAAATAATAAAGAAAGAGCTGTCCATACTGTTCAAAAAGCTGAAACAATGGAGGACATGGGCAATAGAATTCCAAGGATCTACGTAGCCCTGGACAACAAACAAGAAGAATTTCAATCGCACATGATTGAAGTGGAAGGTATGATTAACAACCGACCGTTTATTATTTTAATTGATTCAGGGGCTATCCATAGTTATGTAGATCCTAGGGTGGTGGAAAGTTTTCATTTATCAAGAAGAAAACATGAAAAGTCTTGGTTAGGGCAGTTAGCTACAAGAACCAAGAGGAAAGTCGTTGAACTGGTGAAGTCATGTCCTGTGGACATAAAAGGACTGAGCACGAATGTTGAATTGAATATTCTTCCTTTAGGATCATATGACTGTTTAATTGGAATGGATTGGTTGGACCAGCACCATGCCCTTCTGGATTGTCGTAACAAGAGGTTTCCATGCCTGGATGAGGAGGGAAATCGGAAAACAGTCCAAGGAATTCCCAGGGTTGTGGTTGTTAGAGAAATCTCAGCCATGCAGCTGAAGAAGTGTTACAAGAAAGGCTGTCAATTATTTGTAGCCCATGTGGAGGAAGCATCTAGAGATGAAGTCTCAAATATTGGGGACCATGAGGTACTCATAGAGTTCAAGGACGTATTTCAGGAGGTACCTGGAATAACTCCGAAGAGAGACATCGATTTTTCTATAAATTTGTTGTCTGGAGTAGCTCCAGTGTCGAAAGATCCTTATAGAATGAGTACGCCAGAGCTGAAAGAGTTGCAATTGTAGCTTGAAGAGATTCTAAAGAAGGGGTACATTCGCCCCAGTGTGTCACCTTGGGGTGCCCCGGTCCTGTTCGTGAAGAAGAAGGATGGGAAGTTGAGGTTGTGCATTGATTTCAAATAGTTGAACAAAGTAATTGTCAAGAACAAGTATCCTCTACCGAGGATCGACCATCTTTTCGATCAGTTGAAGGGTGAAAAAATATTTTCAAAGATAGATCTCAGATTAGGAGATCACCAGGTAAGAATAAAGGATGAGGACATCAACAAGACCTCCTTTAGAATAAGGTACGGTCATTACGAGTTCACAATGGTGTCGTTTGGACTGTCAAACACACCTATTGTTTTTATGTGCTTGATGAATGGTGTATTCAGGGACTATTTAGACAAGTTTGTCATAGTCTTCCTGGATGACATCTTGGTGTATTCCAAATCAGAGGAAGATCATGAACAACACCTGAGACTGGTGCTGCAAGTGTTGAGAGGACACCAACTGTATGCCAAATTGAGCAAATGCTCATTTTACCAAAGGCAGATCCATTACTTGGGGCACATTATTTCAGAAGAAGGGATCGTTGTGGATCCTAAGAAGGTTGAGGCCATTTGAGAATGGTCAGTGCCAAGGAATGTGGTGGAAGTTAGATCCTTTATGGGTCTAGTGAGCTATTACAGAAGATTTATAGCAAGGTTCTCAAAGTTATCTCATCCTATCACTTCGTTGCAAAGGAAGGAGAAAAAGTTTCAGTGGACTCAAGAGTGTGAGAAGAGTTTCCAGCGATTGAAGCAGTTGTTAACCAGTGCTCCAATATTGAGGATTGCAGATCCAAATATGGATTTCATGGTGTGCACAGATGCGTGTAAGGAAGGGTTGGGAGGAGTTCTCAGCCAAGATGGATTTGTAATCTGTTATGAGTCCAAGAAGTTGAAAGAGCATGAAAAGAATTATGCCACTAATGATTTGGAGCTGGCAGCAATCGTCCACACTCTGAGGAAATGGAGACATTACCTCATGGGAAGGATATTCAAATTGATAACAAACCACAACAGTTTGAAATATTTTTTTGATCAACCGACTTTAAACACTAGACAAAGTAGGTGGTTGGAGTTTCTGTGTGAATACGACTTTGATATCAAGCATATCAAGGGGAAGGAAAACAAGGTGGCTAATGCACTCAGTATAAAAGTACATGAATTACATGCTACAGCCATTAACATGTACAAGACTGATATTAAGGATAGAATTTTGGAAGCTGCAAATGCAGATTTGCAGTACAGAGATTTGGTAGCAAAGCTACAATAGAGTGAAAGGTCACAGAAAAGGGAAAGTTACACCTTGGAAGCTGATGGATTACTTTTGTATAAAGATAGAGGGTATATAGCCAATGTCCAGGAATTGAAACTTGTGATTCTAAAATAAATGCATAATGTGACTTATGCTGGACACCCTGGATATTAGAAGACTGTGGCAGTAGTCAAAAGCCATTACTTTTGGTTGGGTATGAAGAGAGATATCGCCGAATACATTGCCATATATATGGAGTTCCATAAAGTAAAGGCTCAGCATAGGCACCCAACAAGGTTGTTGCAGCCTTTGCCCATTCCTAAGTGGAAGTGGGAAGTGGTGACCATGGATTTTATTATAGGATTTCCCGGAACAAGCAAGCAGCATGATTCGATCATGGTTGTGGTGGACAAGATTACAAAAGATGCCCATTTTATTCCACTTAAAACCACTCACAAGGCAGCATATGTTGTTGATATCTTCTTAAAAGAAGTGGCACGCTTGCACGAAATTCCTAAAATGATTATTTCTGATAGGGACCCAAAATTCACCTCGAATTTCTGGAAAGGACTATTCAAAGGATTCAGAACGAATCTGAATTTTAGTACAGCATATCATCCCGAGTCCGATGGACAGACAGAGAGGGTGAATAGAGTAATAGAAGACATGCTGAGAATGTATGTGATGGACAAACCATCAAGATGGGAAGACTACTTGCATTTGGTAGAATTTGCCTACAATAACGGGTATCATGCATCGTTGAAGATGAGCCCATTTGAAGCACTTTATGGAAGAAAGTGCAACACTCTAGTGAGCTGGGATAATCCAGCTGACAGAGCAGTAGTTGGGCCAGATTTGCTCAAGGAGATGGAGGACCAAATGATTAAAATTAAGTAGAATTTGAAAGCTTCCCAGGACAGGCATAAACGTTATGCTGATAAGAACAGATCCCATAGAGAATTCAAAGTGGGTGATCATGTTTTCCTAAAAGTGAAAACTAACAGGAGTTCCCTGAAGCTGGGAAGTTGCACCAAGTTTACAACCAGATTTTGTGGGCCATTTGAAATCCTGAAAAGGATTGGGCCAGTTTCATATAAGCTTGCATTACCTGCATCTATGACTGTACATAATGTGTTTCATGTTTCATTGCTTAAGAAATATATACCTGATGCTAATCATGTTATCGATTGGAATGTGATTCAGGTGTAACCCGAAGGTGTCCTGCAAGTGCATCTTGTGCGCATATTGGACAGGAAAAACAAACAGCTCCAGAATCGAGTTATAGGGCTTGTAAAGGTCCAGTGGACCTGGTACAGTCCTGAGGATGCAACATGGGAGCATGAAGATGTTATGCGGACAAAGTACTGGCATCTTTTTGAAAATTTTAAAAGCTTACAGATGTTGTGTAAAGTTACATTGAGGACAGTGCAAAAATAAGGGGAGGGGGATTGTATTGTCCCCAAGGCTAAGCCCAGTTGTAAATCTTGTTTATCAAATGAGTTGTAAAAATGTCTTATAGGCTAGTGAGCCAAGTTTATATAAGTTGGTGGGCTTATGTGATTATTAGGCCAGAGAGCCTAAGTGTTGAAGGCCAAGAGCCTGATTTTGTACATGTATCTATGCACATTATTAATAAAAATATAAACACCACCACGTGCAGACTGACCACGATGAATGAGTGATGAGGGACTAGCTTCCATAGAGTGGGAAAGGGATTAGGGGGTGGAAGGTGGGAAGAGGGGCTAAGTGTTGAGCCTAGGGGGCTAAGCCTAGGGGCTTAAGTCCTTGGGGAATAATATTAAAATATTATTCCAAAAGACATGTGAATATTATGTTTTATCCTAAGTTCTTTTTGGAAAGACAAGAAACATCCAAATGGAAGGAACGCATGTTGAAGGAATGCATGCAGTTGCATGGGTGACAAGTGTTAACCCAGGTGCATGCAAATAAAATGGCTGAGATGAGTCGTGATGGGGGTTCTGCCTCCATTCTACCTGACCGTTTGAACGTGAATGGTCTGACCTCTGTAAGAATACCCTGGTGCATCCCTGAAAGACGAAAATCCTGTGTTGATTTATGGGATAGCCGGTACAACCTCTTTCTGAATAGTTTGAGCCTATGCATGGGATCTTTGTACACCTTGTGCAATCCCGAAACCAAAACTGTGAGTCTATTTCTTGATTGTTGAGCCTATTTGGGAAGCCCATGTTCGTTTTCCCAGTTGGTTGTTGTGGCCACGCAGTGATGGACTGCGTGTGGCCTACTGGCCAGTGTAAGTCCATGTCGAGCCTATGTGTAACCTCTCTCTAGGTGAGGGAGGTGATTTTTGTTTGAATAGGCAGGTTGTCAGGACTGTGAGCAACTCTTTCCAGGTGAGAGAGTTTGTTGGGAAGTGGTTTCTTCCAGAGAGTGTCCAGCACCAGCTTCGGGCTCTGAGCCTTCCTGATCCGGCTTGTTGCCGAGACCCAGAGAGGGAGGTGTAGCACCGATGGACTGTTCTTGTGAATGTGTATACTCCCAGGCGGAGAAGGCATGTGGGGAATGAGAGTCCGGGAGTAGTGGGTGTGAGATGGAATCCTGGGAAGAATCCTTCTAGTCATTCTATGTTTTTTTCCCTGTAACCTCAGCCTAGCCTAGGATTCCTTCCCTTGGGGTGGAGCTTAGTCCCAGCTGAGGGGTGACCCACTACTGAGCTTGATGAGCAGTGTAGTCTAAGGCTGGGAGGTTCATGGAAGGCCTGCATGTGGTTGGTGGAATTACCACCATTTCAAAGATAAGTACCAGATGATGTTTTGATTACATTTCTACATGTCTGTGTATTTATATTTATCATGTATTCTACTGTGCATACGAATTAATGTTAAAGCCATTGATTATTTATAGTAGCAGTAATTCTTATATTTACACTGAGTTTAAATGTGTTTAACCTGTTTTAAATGCTAAGGATAAAATGATGTTGTTTCGCAAGGTAGTGTCTGCCCATCCAATGGGTTGGATGATAGCTAGGGGAGAGTTACAATGGGTGAGAAAGTTATAACTTGAATTGGGTTTAAAATGAGTAAATTTGCATTTAAAATGAGTCCTTTTGGTGCATACTTTATCTTTGAAATCACCACATCTTGTGATGATTTCTTTACTTCATGTCAACATACTTACCTTTTTTGTATAGGCCACAACTCTTTTGCTTGACTACTGGCACCTTGTTATGGATTGAAATTGATTGTTATGGATTAGTGTTGGCACAGGGGCAGACCTAGGGTTCAATGCTACAACAGTGCACGGACAAAACCCTAACTACCGACCCTTTCGGCAACACCTGCGAAGCATATGAAGTCTCACCTGAGGTAGAGGCGGGGGTGGTTGCAGGACTCAGGTGTCTGCAACCTTAGCTGGGACACAGATATAGAATTGTAATATTTAACAGAGCACTTAGCATCGACAGTTCATCAATATTCAACCACTATATACTCCGCATATAAAACAGAGCATCACAACATTCATTTAGATCTGATGTATCTAAGCACTTATCATAGAGAAGTAGGTTATATATAACATATTCAAGCACTAGAACATTCATATAAGTCAGATCTAACATCCATATACATCATTAGCACAAAGCATAAACAAATCTATCTATATCAAAGCACTTAACAAGTAAATACATAAACACATCAACACATTGCACAAAGAAAAGAAACACAACATTTACGTGGTTCACCCCCACCCTGGAGCTATGTCCACCAACTCGTCTTATTTATTATCTTTGTCAAGATTATTATAGGCACATAACATCAAAATCCTACTTTGTAGAAAATAGTAGATCTTCGCATCTCGCTAGATCCTCCTTCCCCGAGAAGATCTAGGCATGAAACCTTCCCCATCCTCTTACAATGACTTGCACTTAGCTCTACAAGTTTCACACAATATGCACAAAGCACTTACAATCATTCAATCACATAGATCTATCACTTATCCATTCGTAATTGCTTCCTTCTTACATTTCCTATAAATCTATTTATACTTTACAAAATAGGCCTAAACATGGGTAAACCCATGGGTCGACATCCCATACCCGTTACATAATCTCAAATCCTAAAAAGGACCCAAATAGGGGCCGAGATCCCATGATATCTTCTTCATCTTGCACTCCTCCTTTGATAGGCTGTCGAAGTCCCAAAATAGGTCAAACTTGACCAAGGATCTCCCAAAACTTGGTCAAGGGAAAATAGGCCCCCAACACTCACTTGTGACTCATCCCAAGTCACTCTGATCTGGGTAGTTATGCTTCAAAATCATTGAGCTTAGCTCGAGCTACTTCGACCTGTTGTTGTGCTACAACCTCCTGTTCAGTGAACTTAGGGATGAATGCCTCGTTCACAGGTCCTACCAGGCGTTGTTCAGTTGCGGTGATAACCTGCTTGAGTTCTTCTCCCTAACCTTCTACCTCTGTGAACAATTGAAAGCCTTATCATGTATAGGTTGGAGCCTTTGAGTTACTTCCATAAATCTACTCTGGATAGTGTGGATATGTTGTTGGGCAGTGTGTTTCTCTTGGGAGCGCTTCATTCTTTCCATAGCTAACAAGGGCTTCAGTTGCGTCTATATCATTTCAGCTTGATACTTCTCCTCTTGGAGATACGACTCCAGTGCCTTCAATTCTATATTCTCAGTGAGTTTCTCATAGGTCTAGGTACTACAATCAGTAATTTTCTTACACTCCATAGAAAGGGATTTTATTCTCTCAACTTTGCTTTGAGAAGTTGTTTCTCTTTGATCCCTTACATCTTGTGGAGTCTCAGGCACTGTGCGGAGATCTAAGTCTGCTATATGTTGTTGTAGTTGTTGGATAGCTTCTATGAGTTTCTCTACTTATTGCATGACTTAGCCCTCTGTCTTTATTTCTACGACTGTCACAGAGCGAAGTTCTCTTCTTACCGCTTATTTCACTTCGATTTGCTCCATGAGTAACTGTTATTTTCCTTGTTGTATCTGTGCTTTTTCTTCATCAAACTTTTCTTGAAGAGAAATATTTTCCTATTCTGCAGCTCGATGCTGCTCTAAAATTACTCCTTGTACTTGCGCCAAAGCCTGGGTGGCTTGTTCTGTTTCTTCTTGTGCTCGTCGAAGGAAAGCTTTGAATGTCTCAACTAGTTGGTGGATTTGGGCTGGCTCATGTCCCGATGGCAGGGGTGCAGTGGAGACTGCGCAGATTGACTAAAGAGCTTGTTGTACCCCTCGGAGTTCGACTTCAATCCTATCATACATTTATTCTTGATTCACTCCTTGTTCCTCTGCTATCTCCAGTGAAGCATCATTCAGGGCTGCGATGATGAAGTCAAAATCATCGTAGGTGAGGACAGTCTGCATCTTGGTCATGGTGGCTTTCGATTTCTTTCGGGAATAAGGTTTCAAGGGGGAAACCTTCCTTTTCTTCAATGAGTCAACCTTATCTCTGAGTGATGTTACCTCACTTGTTCTCTATTCATCTTCTACTTCGTCACCACCCCCTTGGTCAGGTGACACTACCGGAGTCTTTCCTAAGGTGCTACTTAAGTTTTGGACCTCCTCAGTCTTCTTCTGCCTATTGATTCCGAGTGTATTTTGTTCTTTATGAGTGTCCTCTGGGCTGTCAATATCAGATATCTCTGGGGGGTTGGTGGGGATAAGGAGGTCAACGAACCATTCCTTGGTGATCTCCTCAAGGTCTTCTTCTGTGAATTTATAATATGACTGGAGTTGCTCTTTATGTTCATATGCTCGCGCTGTAATGTAGATAAAGTGTCGATATGCACTGAACTTCATTAGTGGTAGGAACCTATGTAAGGTGTTCAGATTCATGCAAGGCTCGGATTCGATGGCTCACTTTAGTTGGAGGTAGTATGTATGCAAAACAACATTTGACTACCATTGTTTGTTCATATCAGTTGAATACCATAGGGTAGTGAACTTCGTGGCAAGTGGTTCAAATGGCTCTATGTCGGGGAAGGTCGCTCCTTCCGGGATCTCCTAGGAAACAAATGCAATGAGGACCAGGAGCCAGCTAAAATTAAATTCATAATCCTGATCCTGATCCTCTGCTTCTCAGCAATCTAGTTCCATCTGGTTAACTAGGTACTTCACCTAGTTCATCTGTAGGCCTTCTGCGCACTTCCCTGCGATGTCAACAACAAATTCGGTGACCTGCATAGGTCAGTTCTTCCTTACTCACTTTCAAACTATTATTTGACATGCAAGGTGCACTGCACCACTCTGGATGGAAGCTACCTTGTATCCTCTTGTTCCCTTCTCAACATCGTCATATGTATCCTTGATCTTCTGTGCGAGTGTGTGATCTGCAAATTTTCCTAGATAAAAGTCCTACGGGTCGGGTCCTTGCATACTCAGTCCTGTGATCCGTGGATCAACGTTGGGTCAAATATAATGCGACGGTCTAGCCATAAGTAGCTACCATGGTAACACGACAGTATCATCTTGACACATGTGTTGACTTCCTGGTGTCTTCCGAAGTGTGGGATCTTCATGACATTCAACAGGGTGGACTGCGCGAGGTTTATCGTCTATGACTGGGGGATTATATTTGAATTATTCCCCCTAGTTTTGGTTAGGTACTTGTATGGGGCGAGCATACCATATATCTTGCGATCTCCGAGGTTGAAGTCACTGAAATTCAACGCTGTGATCTTATCCTACTCTGTTTGAATTGCGCATATCCCCTTTGGGAGGTATGTAGTGACCATGGTGTACTCGAATTCTCTTGGTAAACTATCAAGATTCACCATGCCATCCAAAGGAGGGATGGAATCAGGAAATATGGATGGAATCAACTTCGCATTGGCTAGGTCGTCTTTGTTCTTGGTTCTCTTTTCTGCTGATGGTCGGGATGGTCCTGCTCCGCGAGAAGTCAACGAAGAGGCTTGTACCATTATAATCGACGAAGGTTGTATACCTACAAACATCGACATGACTCTTTCATTCATGAGGTCGATCAAAACTTCTTCGAAACATTTCTCTGCAGCGCTAAACTTGTCTGACATACACGCTCGAGGTTGGAAATCTTCAGGTTCAAGGAGTAACTTAGACACTGCAGTGGAATAGAGGGAAATAGCGCAATGATCACTGTGTAAAATCAACAAGCCTATGGGCTCAGATTCACGATTAGAAAAAGTGTTCTCGGTGCATGGCGTAATGGGATAAATAGATAACTTGGCAATAGATTGCTTGCAACGGATGAGAAGCCTTCATTGACTATGTTATGTCCATCATAGCGTGGTCCAACGGTCTAGTGGCGAACCATAAATGCCTTTCTACCCATTCGGGGGGGTCGACTGAACGGTTATATTGGTCCCAACAGCTATATATCTTTTCCATGGAGAAGTGCCATGTGATGTTGTTCTATTATCCTGGCAAAGATCCAATTTTTCAAATTTTCCTTCTACGAATTTCCCTCTGGAACCTTCTATAAATTTTCAATCTTAGCTCTATTCTTTCTTATATTTCCATCTTTCTTTCCAGTGAGCTTTGTCTTGGTATGCAATTTTTCATTTTGATTCTTATCTTCTTTTGGCATAGTTACTTCGCACTGTTGAGATTCTTTCCTAAGATTCGTGGGTGATACTTCTTGTTTATCTGCAACATGTACTTCAATCTTTTGTGGGTCATCTAGTGTTCTTGCAACTTCGACATTCGGGTCTCTGTTGTTAAATAGATTCATGAAATTAAGTGTGTGATCTTTCTAGTCATGAAATATTTTAACTCTTGCTTCTTTTTCTCTAAAACTTCTTCTTCTTCTTGCCTTCTGGCCTGATCTCTTTCAATCCAAAGTTTTCCTAGTAACATGGTAAATGGGGCATTGTTTTCAATAAATTTAATAATCTCAAAATATTATTTTTTCGAAGTTCCATTGGAATTCATAGATATCTAGGTGAGCTTTCCACATAGGTTTATCAGATTTCCTCTAAATAGACCTATACCTCCTACTGAAGGAGTTATAGCAAGCTTCCCTAAAAGTTCCCAAGTTCTTTCTATCATGATATTCACCTGTGTTTCCTCATCCAGAACACAGTCAATGTCGAATTCTCCTATTCTTTCTTCAAGGCATTCTTTTTCTTTGAAGACCTCTGATAAACTAACATGTTGGTGATCATTCAGGGTTTCTTTCATCTGTAGAAATACTTTCTCTAATTCTTTATGGGGTTCTACCATAATCGTAGTTTCTAGATCTACCTTAGGGTTTTCTTGTCTCATGTTCATTTCTTCAAGATTAGCAATCATTCTAGGGAAAATCAATACTTCATGGTCCATAGCTTTGCAACAAATACAATCAAGTCTTCTCCCAAGGAATTCCTTAGCAAGATGTCTCGATTTTCTGCAACTGTAACTGAGGGTTAATCCTCTCTTTATTTTAAATGATCCCCAACCTTTCATTTACTATGCGCTAGGATCATACTAGCTAACCTGCAAACATTTATTTCTAGGATCCTACATCCACTGGTTAGTCCAAACATTCTTTCTATGCATAGGTATAACATATCTTTCACTATTCTTATCAGATCTACTCATATCAAACCTTCTTTCATCTATTAGTGCCCTAGTTTTCAAGCTAGGATAGAATCTATCAAACATACCTAGATCCATACTTTCGAAACAAAAATTTCCACTTATCTTACTTCTACAGAGCACAAAGCTTTAAGATCTAGAACTTTTCACTATTCTTACCTTTATCAGAGCATATAGCTTGCAGATCTTACCTCTTTTCATAAAAAAATCTCACTTTTACCTTTCTCAGAGCACAAAGCTTCAAATGTTACCACTTTTCTTCAGATCGGACTTATTTTCCTTAGCACATAGCTTCTCAAACTAAGTAGAGTATTGTGCACTAGGGAAACAGATCTATGCACAGATCTTTCACAGGTCAAGTAGAATTTTGTGCACTAGGGCACCAGATCTATGCTCAGAGCTTTCACAATTTCAGATTCGTATCTTTACACAAAGCTTCATCTTCCTCAGTTCCCAGTAATTATAATTTTAGGTCGGATATTTGCACAAAGCTTGTTCCTCAGTTCCCAACAATCACAGTTTCAAGTCGGACCTTTGCACAAAGCTTCTTCTTCCTCAGTTCCCAGCAATCACAGTTTCAAGTCTCGGCAACGAAACCATTTGTTGGCACAGGGGCAGACCCAGGGTTCAACACTACAATAGTGCACCAAAACAATCCTAACTATTGGCCCTTTGGGAAACACCTGTGAAGCATATGAAGTCTCACCCGAGGTAGAGGCAGGGGTGGTTGCAGGACTCAGGTGTCTGCAACCTTAGCTAGGACACAGATATAGGATTGTAATACATAACAGAGCACTTAGCACTGATAGTTCATCAATATTCAACAACTATCTACTTTACAGATAAAACAAAGCATCGCATCATTCATTTAGATCTGATGTATCTAAGCACTTATCATAGATAAGTAGGTTATATCTAACAGATTCAGGCACTAACACATTCATATAAGTCATATCTAACATCCATATACATCATTAGCACAAATCATAAAAATATATATCTATATCAAAGAACTTAACAAGTAAAGACATAAACACATCAACACATTGAACAAAGCAGATCAACATAGCATATATGTGGTTCACCCCCACCCTAGGGCTACATCCACCAAATCTTCTTCTTTATTATCTTTGTCAAGCTTCTTACAGGCACATAGCATCAAAATCCTACTCCGCAGAAGATAGGAGATCTGCGCAACTCACTAGATCCTCCTTCCCCGAGTAGATATAGGCACACATCCTTCCATAGCCTCTTACAATGACTTGAACTTAGCTCTGTAAGTCTCACAAAGTATGCACAAATCACTTACAATCCTTCAATCACATAGATCTATCACTTAGCCATTTGTAACTGCTTCCTTATTACATTGCCTAGACAGCTATTTATACTTTAAAAAATAGGCCTAAACATGGGTAAACCCATGGGCCGACATCCCATACCTGTTACATAATACAAAATCCCAAAAAGGACCCAAAAGGGGGCCTAGATCCCGCGATCTCTACTTCATCTTGTGCTCCTCCTTTGATAGGCTGTCGAAGTCCCAAAATAGATCAAACTTGACCAAGGATCTCCCAAAAATTGGTCAAGGGCCAACAATTAGCATTGAAATCCCCTCTCCCCCAAATCATATTTCAAATGATCATGTTTGAAACACTACATAACTATGGCCCGGTTTTATAAGAACGGTATAAGTATGGGATGGTAAGAGTATTGGAAAACTAGATAATCCTTAACATTGTATTTAAACAATGCAATAACTTAAATCAAAGATAACATAGGTGATAACTTGTAGACATGATAAATGAAATTATATCTGATCAAAACATATTGACCAATTCTTGATTTGAGAGGTAGCTTGAAGGCATAAAGTCTCGGCATGAGTTTGCATTCTATTTGCATGAGGAGACAAACTTTGTAGCATAATTCTATTTTTTAGCAAACTCTGTAGCTAGGCCTATTTTATGCTTAGAAGATTGCATTGGTAGCATACTTGTAGGTGTTGAAGTTTGCAGTATAATGTACACCGCTAGAACATGTAGGATGCAGGCTGAGAACTTTGTAGCAGTATGACAATGTTGATATTTGGGCATTGCGATTGTGATAGAAGGATGTAATTCTGAGTAGTAATATTTTTTTTTTGCATTGAAGTCCTTGTAGTTATTGAAACAGGTGAGGGTTTATATGATACCAGGCTAATACCTTTGAAGTCTCCTTCTTACCCTAAAATTGTTAAGAAGTGTACATTGTCTTTTGATAGTCGAATTGGTCTTACAATGTACATTATCTTGAACTTGTAGCCAACCTATAAAAATGATACCTTGAAATTTTGGAGAATTCTTTATTTTGATTGATTCCATAGCTCTAATTGAATGATGGTTCCATTTTATTTATCTTATTGATAATGAGTATACTGGTGTGATATTTTCTCTGTTTATGAGTTACTTGGGGTAGTAACCTCTTGTAGAGTGCTTGAAATATTGGCAGCCATAATGTTTTTGAATAATCTTGTGAGTATAATGGTTGGATATTGAATCTTTATATCTAACTATGGAAAATATCTCTAGAAGCCCTAGTTCTTCCATGAAAATTTGATGAAATCGGATATCCTAATAAATGATGATTTAATTTAATGAGACCCAGCATAACTTACTCTAGATTATGAACTATTAAATATCATAGATTTAGCTTGAATAATAGTCATGACTATAGTATTGATGCAAATCTCTAACAACATTATAGATGACATCCATAATTTAAATGTACTCAAAGATTCTATTGCACAGATTCTATATCAAATATCTTAGTGGTAGTGACATTCTTTACAAAACTTGATTTTGATAGTTGTGCGATCCATTGTTTTTTATCCTATGTCACTCAACCTCTATGTTGAAGAACATCCATCAAGATGTTGTGTAGATGGTATGAGCTATCCTAGAGTTACCGAGCTCAACAATTTTTGTAAGACTATGCTATTGAGGGATATATGGTTGATGCTTATACTATTTCTTGAAACTTGTAGTTGGATCCTTGATACTTCTATAATGCCATCAAAGAAAGTTAAATAGGCATAAATAAGGTATAATGTATTTGAAATGACGTAGAGGGGAATCATTAGGATAATTTTTCATTTTTTTAATATTTTTTCTCAGAATAGACTTCCATTTTTGGTTTTCAGTTTTGTTATGCCTAGTGGTGCCTCACAAAGGTTTTCAGCATAAGGAAACATTATATTTCATAGAATAAGACTTTATGAGAAACTTAGTTTTCAATCCAAGATCCATCTTAAGATGCCTCAAAATCATTTTTCATCATAAAACATATATATTTCATTTAATTTTTTTTTTCATGAGATGGTTGTTTTCTTCCATATGGAATGTAGGGGTTCAATCAATCAAAACCAGTTGTGGTTGGATTTCAGAAGGTCCTAAGCCTCGTTGTTTTTGGATTCATATTGATTCTTCTATTTGAACTCAGGAGGAAGAAAAACATGGTCATTATGAATTCCAATATATTTCCTTGGCATAAACTAACCAATTTCTTGGAGGAACATGCATATATAAAATATTAGGTGGAACCATTTGTACTATTGCTTGCATTTCATGCTAATCGACCCTTATTCTATTTGACCCATACAAGATTTTTTCTTTTGAATAATCTTTTGAGAAATTTTTGTTAAGTGGATGTTTTTGTTTCCTTTCTATATTTAATTTTGAGTTCTTAGTTCTTGCATTGGGTAGCTCACTCTTCCTTGCAAAACACTTAAAATATTAACTTGAATTTGTAGAAAATCGCTTTGCACTATCATCTTCTTATCACCTTTAATGATAGTTTGTGGCAACCATGCTTTTTTTAAATAATTTTTATAAATATCAATGCTATGTCTTTTAAGATTATGGGAACCTGGAATTCAACTTTCACTCCAAATATTCTTTGAAAACATACTTCTTACGGAATTTTTCCTCAAATTACTCCCATGTCATAGAAAAAGTGCTCCACCCAAATTGTGGTTCTACAGTTCTCCACCACAGTAAGGAACTTTCCTTAAACTATTAGATGGCCAACCTAGCCTTCTTATTACTATAGTGATTTCATACAGAAAATCATAGGTTCATGTTTTCCAACCATGATTCAGATTATGCTGAGAACGAAACGAGACAAAAACAAAAATATAGCAAAGAACACAAAAATACAATGAAACCCAACTTCTATTAATGAATAAGATAGAAAAACATTGTGGAACACAAACTTGCAGAATGAGGTAGCTTATCTCTGAAAATAAATAGATGTTGTCTTTGAAAAGAAAGCGATGTTGGCTACGCTTCATTCGCAACAAGATTTACGTCACACTCCATTGCATGCTTGAAGGGCCTCCTTCACCTCAATTATATATGAGAGAGTGAAAGGAGAATAATTCCCATGATGCATGTGGGATAAATTAGTCTAAGTTTATAAAATGACATAGGCATGTAAAATACTACGAATTCCCGGGTAGTCACCATCCCAGTACTACTCTAGCCCGAGCGCGCTTCACTACGGAGTTCTAATGGTATCCAATGCATCAACGCTATGTTGTAAGCATGTACATAAGACCACTAGGAAATAACTACATGATGTCTATAATTAACAAATGAAGATGCCATTACATTTTATTCCCCATCAAAAGGGTGAATATTATGGTTTATCGAAACCATATGATTGAAATGTTTATTTAGTGGAAGAGGTGGATAGCCACTAAGATCCACCTGGATCATTCCTCCCCCCTTAGGAAAAAATGGTCCCCATTGCGTAAAATTTCCTCGGGATATGGAGAAACTTCTGCTGAATTTGAACCTTGGTGAGTCATGTGCCTTGTTGAAGTAGATTTCCTACTTGTACTTTGCCTGTGGAAGGATGTCATGAACTTTGCTACAATGAACTCTAGTGGGGAAAATATGTGTATGAGTGTTTTGTCTTGGTGATGTGAGGTGAGTTGCATGAATCTTCCCAAGGATTGTGCAATATACCAGATATATAAAATATGCAGAATAGAAATAAAATGCTAGAAATGGCAGAATAACAGTAAAATATCTAGCATAATCTTCACAATACACAGAAATGATATACGAAATAGCAATAGAAAAGCACTTTGATTCAGAAAGCAATGTTCACAGGCCTCTTTGAGGGGGAAACCTCCAGTCGAGCAGTGCTTTATTACAATAATCTCCAAGCTAGGGTTCACATACCCTCACCCCTTATTTATACTAAATATATCTATTAAGAGAAGCATCTAGAGGAAGATCCTTCTAGAAGCGAAAGCTTCTATTAGGTCTTCTTACATCCGCCTTATTCTATTTTATTGAAAGGCCTTATTAATATTGACCTTTATTACAGCCGAATACATTGATCTACCTATGTGCGGGTTAGGACCTTAACATGTCTGCCCCCTTAAAAACAGACTTGTCCTCAAGGCTTGAGATGTGGAAACTACTGCAGAATGGTAGTTGGTTCCCAAGTGGCATCTGCTGGAGTCATATCCTTCCACTGTACTAGCACTTACTTGATGGTTCTCTGACGTAGGCGATGCTCACGCTGTTCCAAAACTGCTTCTGGTTGTAGCCAAATGGATCCTTCTTTAGCTAACTCTGGAAGGTGGGTTTGAATTTGGCATCTGGTTCCAATCACCTTCTTCAAGCATGAAACATGAAAAATAGGATGTAGCTTCGACTGACTGGGCAGAGCTAACTGATATGAAACTTGTCCCACACGCTTGAGAACTGTGTAAGGGCCATAGAATTTGGGTGCTAGCTTCTGACACTGCTCGGCCTTGAGGGAAGTTTGCTTATATGGTTGCAGTCTCAAAAACACTTGGTCCCCTTCTGCAAATTGACGTTCCGAGCGACCTTGATCTGCTTGTTGCTTCATTCTATTATATGCCATGACCAAGTTCTCTTTAAGGGTACGAAGGATATCTTCTCAGACTGTAATTGTTTGGTCAACCACTTGGACCTTCGAGGTACCTGGTAAGTAGGAGAGAACTGAAGGTGGCTTATGTCCATATACTGCTTCAAAAGGAGTCATGCGAGTGGTTGTATGGTATGTAGTGTTGTACCACCATTCGGAGAGGGGTAACCATTGAGCCCACTGGTGTTGTTTTTCAAAGGAAAAACACCTCAGATATGATTCCAAACACTTGTTGACAACTTCCGTTTGACCATCCGTTTGGGGATGATAAGCTGAGATGAGATGCAATTGTGTGTCTTGTAGCTTAAACAATTCTTGCCAAAAATTG
>SNQJ01S0024893.1:55113-109743 GCA_010110895.2 Picea sitchensis
GCTTCTATTAGGTCTTCTTACATCCGCCTTATTCTATTTTATTGAAAGGCCTTATTAATATTTACCTTTATTACATCCGAATACATTGATCTACCTATGTGCAGGTTACGACCTTAACAGATTGAGAATCGAGCCAATAGTGCTCATATTGTAACTCCATTTTGCATAATAAGACAATCTAGGTTTTAGGAACTATTGGCGCTACCCACACTATGTATCTATGTCTCTTTTATGTTTCACAAGTGTTTTCTTCTTTCACATGTTTCGTGATTTTATTCTTAAATGAGACACCAAATATAGAATTATCTAGATTCAAGGACATGTCGTACTTTCTGCAACATGGAAATAGTTTCCTCGGGTGATTAAAAGTATCTCATGATAGCTTGGAATGAATAGTATGGTCATCGAGGTAAACCTAAATAATAATACCAATTAATTCATCGAATTTTGTGTGTGTATCTCTCTAACAAGTGGCACATGCATTGATTAGAACAAAGGTCATGCATTCAAAAGTGAAGGTGCCCCACTAAGTACTGAAGGTTGTTTTATAATGATCTTCTCACTTGAGGTGAATTTGATCACAGCCTAAGAATCCATCAAGCAAAGACATCATTTGGGATCCTACAACTTGTTGTAGGATTATTTCCATATTGGGGAGCATAAGGTTATCCTTCACTCTTTCCTTGTTAAGGGTGAGAAAGTCTACACATAGTCAAATGTACCCATTCATTTTGTGAATTAGGACCAAGTTAGAAACCCACTAAAAGTACTTGACACAGAAGTCAATAATTATCTCTCCTTCTTCTACTTCCACCTTTGTTGCTTTTGGTTTACTTTTCCTATTGCTTCCTTTTCCCTTTTATTTTTCTCTTCTACTAAAGAAGAATCCTATGCCTCAACTACCTATGTATCCTCTCTTGCTAATGGTGTTGTATTTACCCAGTTAATTGCTTCTGAGTCAATGGATTAAACCAGCTCTATTGCTTATGCCCTTACCTATGATTTTGAAGAAGCATATTCCTCTCTAGCTACAAGGTCAACTCAATCAAATGGATCTGTGGATGTCAGTGATGGGACTAGATATAGAACTAGTTATGATATTGGCATTGAGAATCTTGTTAACTTATCTCCTAATAATGGCCTCAAAGGCTAGAGTAACTAGTTGTTGTCTTTTCCAAATAGGAATAGTGTTGTATTTTATAGTAATAGAACGATGGATAATTCTCAAGTCAAAACCACAAAATTCATCATATGAATAAACAAAGACATCCTTGAATTCAAGGAATAAAGTAATATTGTTTTTATTTTCTAACTCGAAACAATTAGTGCTTATAGACAAAGTTTTAGGGTCATCATTTGCACCAATATTCATAAGGATAGTGTATGATACCTTTCTCTTTGAAGCCTCTTGAGAGGATCTGTTCTTACTCCCAACATCACTTAGGGAAAAGGAAATATCCAAAGGTAGTAAGCCCTTGGGAAACTTTTTTTTTGTCTATGAGAATGACATTGGAGTATCAACTTTCTTTCAATAAGAAAAAAGAAACAAATGTCCCTATCATCCTGGAAAATTTGCCAAGAATCATCATTATGAAGTAGGTGAGGTTCATACAAATATATCATAGGGTGGCTACAATGGTTATCCAATAGCTATCTCTCGACTCTAGTAGTGTAAGGGACTAGCTTATCAACTATACAAATTTGCTTCTCTACAACTATTTCCAACTCTTCATGTAGATTCTCATGTAGATTTTTTTTTTAAAAACCTATAGGAGGCGTGGAAATAGCGATGAAAGTTCGTCGAAAACGTTTTTACCCTACCAAGAATTTTTGTGGCAATAGCGACGAAAGTTCGTCGCAATACAAAAATGAGTTTTACTCTACCAAGGTTTTTTGTGGAAATAGCGACGAAAGTTTGTCACCATGTTCGATGCTTTTTCTTCACACATATAGCATCTGCATCGTAAATTGTTGGTGAGTCAAGGATTTTCATGGACATAGCGATGAAAGTTCGTCGCAACTTTCCATTCTTTTTCGTCGCACATATGGCATCACTATCGTAAGTTGTTGGTTAGTTTTTTACTTTGGCACGATTTTTTGTCCCTATTGTGACAATGTTTCTTTGTTATTGCCACACTTTTCAAGGTAAACCTATCTTGAGGATGATGACATGTGGCGGCCTTATGTCATCGCTATTTCCACGAAAACATCATTCATGGATATAGCGACGAAAAAAGTTCCACGAAAAATAGACTTTTCTTTCGTGGAAAGTGCGATGGATGTGTGTGGAAATAGCAACGAAAATCTGTGAAAATTTTGGTCATATGTAGTAGTGTTTGGGTCAAAGGGCTCAACGGTGGACATCATCGAACATATGGATGAGGTGGGCCTCTTTCTTATCTCCCTTTCACATTTTTTTATATAGCATATTGTTGGGATAGAGTTGATTTCTGCGGTCATTTTCGTCTGTTGTGGTTCACCCTATCCATAGAGAGATTTTCCTCGTAACAGAATTGGTGACCATACTGGGGATGAATCTTCTTTATTAGGGTTTGAAGTAATTTTCTCCTTAGTTTCTTCTCGTTTCTATTGTGGTTCTTGTCACATCATTTCTTGATAGCTCCTGTTCACTTTGGGTCTGAGTTTTCAGCCTTTCTCCCTTGCCTAGCCTTGTTTTAAATCATATACGTGCCTTTTTCCTTGACAGTCATGTATACACGCAGGTTGTCTCACTGAAAGTTGTGTATATATGCTTTGTTATCCTGAACAGTAGCGTACATCAGTTTGCCTTAACTTTTTTCTTGGTCTAGTGTTTGTTGGGTTGGATTCGATGCTTGTTGAGCCTTCTTGGGTCTCTGTAATTCCTGTTAAGTGCTTGTGGGATGACATGAAACCCTCTTTTGGTTGAATTTCTAGGTGAAGTCTTTCTCTTCATATTTTCATTTTTTATTGTCCTTGTACATTGGGATGTGTGTTTTGTTTCTTGGTATCCTACTTGAGTTATATCTCTTTTATACACAGTAGGTCCATATATCAAGTTAATTTTGAGTCCATGCATTTTCAGTTTTGATATATTGAAAATACAAAAATAGGCCTTTTGCGTTGTTTGGCATTTTTTCTTTTGAGTTTTTATCACTAGCTTAGTGCATATAGTGAAAGATTTTATTTTTAATTATGAATTGCAGAGTTGAATTTGAAAATTGCAATTTTTTTTAGAAGCATATCATTCATTGAAAGTTAAAGTTAGGACTTTGCATTATTTTCATATTTACTTCTCTTGCAGCGTCATAACACCATGAGTTTCACTACCATACCTTTTTGAGTAATCACAGCCATTAAAATCAATGCTATAATTTAAAATTGATTAGTAATGATTTTATTTTTCTAGGGTGCACAAACTAGCCTAGGATTTAGTGCCTTCGAATAGGATTTTGTGAGTAAACATATCCAAGGAAATAAAATCAACATATGTGTCTGAGTCAGGGAGTGGATAAATCCATTGTACAATTGGTAAGATATGGAGGCTCCACTCACATTGGATTTAATCACGATGTCATGCGAAGTTGATTGAAGGGATATCCCCCCGATACATTCCTAGAGTCAGATATATTTCTGGGGATCTATTCGTATCTGGGGATCTTGTTAGTTCCCTTACCTCTATGAGAGGCAGTGCTTTCAAGGTTTTGAGCTTTTCTACACTACCCATATGGTGGAACTGACTTATGACTGCTCTCTTGTGCATTGATTATACAATGGTTTATTAGTTTCTTGACTTAGGTGTCTCATAGGTTACTTGCAGGGTTTATTATGCATGTACCCTAGGTCATATAAGGGTCGGACATCACACACCTTTATGGAGGATTACCTCTCTGGGGGGATCTAACCAACTGGTTTTTAAGCCCACAAGGGCCCTTATAACTAATTGTGTTACCTCTGATCTTTAGCAGGGAGTCGCAGGCCCCTCTTGGGTGATACATACCTTCTTTAGGGAGGGAGGCCACTCAACCACTTTACCCTGTTTGCATGCATATTGGTCATTTTAATTTTGGTGTGCTCTTTGATTACTAGTTGGCCTTATGATATTTTTTTTTATTTAGAGTCTTAATTCATCGTGGAGTCAGACCAACCTCCCCGTCGGTCTCATCGTTTGTTATAGTTAGCATCGGATTTCATGTCCTTGCCTTCTAAAAGGCGAGAGTTATTATACATGGTACACACACATCCACCATTCAGACTTGTGATTCTACAAGGATGAGTACTAAACCTAGTCTTCAAAATTTTGGGAGCCCTTCAACTCTCATACCCACTATATTTAATGGCCCACCTTCACCTCCTGCGACCTCTATGGTTGTAGTGCCAGAGGTACCTATCATTACTATGGCTCGGCCTATAGTAAATTCTCAAGCTACTACGTCAAACCCCTTTGGGTCTCTTGGCTACTCAGTGGGCTACAATGTTCATTCCATCCCTATGGCTTCTAGTATCTTTTCTTATGGTATTCCCAACTTCACTTCGCAATTTGCAAACTCCATCCCAACGGCTGGCCCTAATGCTAGAATTCGTATTGAGGGTAGTACACCTCCCTATACTCCTTTTTTGTTTGGTGGATCTCAAATCCCTCAAATGAATCCTAATATGGGAGGAGTTCCTGCTTTTAACCATGGGTCCAATCCTCCTTCTTCTGGGTGGAGCAACCAACCCGATGAACAAGCTTCAGCTCAATTTCTGTCCTAAAACCCTACCTCCTCGACGCATATTCCGACCGATACATTTGGCATGATGAATTTGCCTCTATCCTCCGGATTCTAACCGGGAGGAGGTCAGTTTCACACTTTGGGCAACCCCCAACTCGGATCCAATCCAGCTGGGGGAAATGTATATAACCCTCAATGAAAAATTCTGGTTGGAATGATTCCCAACCAACATTATATGAATCAACCCAGAGGACGGCCTTATAATGCTGGACAAGGCCATGGTGTTTACCAAAACTCTGGATGGCCTGCAAATCCTCAAGCACAATATTTCTCGGGAGGTTGGGGCCAGATGTCACAACCCTGTCTCCCTTTTTTGGCCATGCTTAACCTACCATATTTTTTTGAGTTAATGAATGACCATGTGAGTCACGATCCTACATGGACCCTTTTCCCCACCAAAATTCCTTTGGACATCCTGAAGTTCGAGGTTAAGAATGAAGAGGATCCTGGTGATCACATCACTACCTTTCACCTTTGGTGCTCATCAAACTCCCGTAATGATGATTCTATTCATTTGAGATTATTTCAAGGCACCCTCGTCAATGTTGTTGCGAAATGGTATATTGAGCTACCTAGGGGGGCATATGGGACTTTTAGTTAGTTGGTGATGGTCTTTATTAACCACTTCCAGTTTCCCATTCATTATGATGCTGGACTAGAATTGTTGTCTACTTTACGCTAGGATATCACCACTCATATCTCGGACCATATCCAGGAGTGGCGTAGATGGAAGAGGTTGATTCAGACCCTTATACCTCAGGCCTTTATTTTAGAATGGTTTCTTAAGTCTTTGCATGCTCCTATCTCAAAGTATGTTTCTACTTTTGGGGTTACCATTGAGGAAGAAGCGATCTTTAGAGCCCAGCAATTAGACTTGATATACACTCAGTCTGGGATGTTATATCACCTTCTTCCAGAAGCACCACAGCCAACTTATGACCCGAGACAAAATCCCAGAGCTCATTTCAATGGCATTGTATGTGCCACCAATGAAAGTCCACAGACTCAGTGACAAGCCAGATGAAAGAATTGTCTCTACGCCATTCTGTTGGAGGACCAGCCTCATATTTGTCTTCCAATACCATTCAATCGGCGGATGTACACTTCGTGCAATCATCATCCAACCCGAATGGTAACCAACAACCAGGAGGGAATACGAATAAAGGACGTAATAACTGTAAGGGTGGGAAAAATGGTAATAAACCCAAGGACAATAATAATAATGAGAAGATGGGTTGTAACGTTGGAGAGGGAAAACGAGAAATACATAAGGTGAAGCTTCCCTGTAAGCTTTTCATAGATGATCACCTTACCCATTTATGCCCCAAACTTGTAGAATATATGAGGCTATTATCTCAATCACCCGTCATGCTGACAAATCCATTCCCACATAATCAACACCTAGCCTTGAGCTCCTCAAATGCCAAAGATGCGGCTAGTAGGGGTTAAAACCAGTAGTCGCAAGATGGCGACTGTTTATGTATCAATATGGTCGATGCAAAAATTGATGTACGCACTCGATCTTGAGACTATAGTTATAAACAAAATATTCCTGGTCTAGAATATCCTCCTCCTCCTTCGAAGATGACTTTACAGATTGAGAAACTAGGGCCACTGCCTCGTATTCTAAAAGGAGTAGTCAAGCGCTCTACCCATAATCCAAATTCTAGAGCCATCCATAACTACTCTATTGTTGAGGACCTGGGTTAAACCCCTTGTGCGATGTCAGCTTTGGAGGTACTCCAGATGTATCCTTCACAGAGGAATACCTTACTCTCTTCCTTAGGAGCTCTAGAACCCAATGGCTCAAAATATATCAAGTTTGATATCACAGAAGTTAAGCATCGCTTGCCTTACCATGTGGATTTCCAAATACATGTGGAGTACTCAAACTATACCATCAAACGTGTGGTTGTTGATGAAGGCACTGCTACGTGTGTGATGTCCTTGGTCTGTTGGAAATCTCTCGGTTCTCCAAATCTTTCCAAGTCATCGAACATGCTGACTTCCTTTGATGTTCATTCCTTCCTCCCTCATGGTATTCTCCCTACCTTTCTGGTCTAGTTAGGTGGGAAGATGGTAGAGGAGGAATTAGAGGTAGTTGATGTGCCTCTTGATTATAACCTATTACTAGGTCGCAATTGGACTTATGCCATGATCGTCGTCGTGTCCTCCATCTTTTGTACTCTTTGTTTTCCTCACGAAGGGAATATTGTGATGATCTATCCATTATCCTTTGTGTGATCTAGTCCTAATGCATCTCTTGGACCATCGATCCTAGTGATCGACAATTCTCACCCAAAAATCAAGAATATCGGTGTCAGAATGTATTATTCCCTTATGGGTACTTTCGATTTCTTAGCACCAAACCATCACATTTATGCCATGTCTAGTAGGTCCATCTCAACAGGGAGGTCCATTCCTTTCCGCACTTCTTATTTTAGTGACCCGTGGACCCTACCTTCCCCGACTTCATCTTGTAAAGGTTAGTCGCATGTTGGGATGGACATGCCACTATCAGTAGTAGATATTGTGTATCAATTTGTTCTCGACTCTTCCGTCAATATTGGTCTTGTTCCCTCACCGAGGGACGAGGAGGATCTTGTGTCTAGGCTCATGTGGGCCACTTTGTTGTCTTCTTCACATGATTTCCTTGATGGGAATTTTCCTTCAGATGAAGCCATCATCGAATCCATGAATGGTTCCAATAAACCTTGGGATGATATGCATCACTGCTCTTATTTTCTCCCAAGGCTTGAAAGAATAGAACAAGACAAATTTTTATCTACTTTGAGTGATATAGTCGGTCACGTCATAGTTCTGGATGATATGAATGACTTTTATGCTGAAGGAAATATGGAGATCATTTCTCCTATCGTCACGATCGACATCTCTCGTACCCCTGGTAAGGTTGAGAATGTAAATATTGGTGTGGATTGTTCGCCAGAAGAAATCTTGATCTACACCGAGCTCTTCAAGGAATTTTGAGACGTATTTGCTTGGTCCTATGAAGAGATGTTAGGGATCGACCCTCGTATTCTTGAACATGAGATTAGGACTTATCTGAATGATAAACCTGTTCAACAACGTCTTAGAGATGTCAACCCTCAAAAGGCCCCTGCTATTAAGGCAGAGATGGAGAAGCTACTTAATGTTGTCTTCATCTACCTAGTTCCCTTGACTGAATGGGTATCCAACCCCATTCCTGTAGATAAAAAGAAAGGAACCATACATGTATGTATGGACTTTAGTGACCTGAACAAGGCCTATCCTAAAGACAAATTTCCCACACTTTTCATTGATCAGATTATCGACATGTACGGGAAGCGAAGTATTTTCTTTTATGGACAGATTTTCAGGATATAATCATATTCAAATCAAACCCGAGGATCAACACAAGATGACATTTATTTGTCCTTGGGGTACTTTTTCATACCGGAAAATGCCTTTCGACCTTAAAAATGTCAAAGAAACCTTTCAACATGCCATGAATTTCTCTTTTCATTATCTTAAACACATAGTCAAAGCTTACCTTGATGATCTTGCTTCTCACTCTCGCAAGAGAGCAGATCACATTATATACCTTCACCTTGTTTTTGAAAAATGTCATTATTATAGAATCTGGTTGAACCCTCACAAGTGCATCTTTTGCATTAAGTGTGGTCGTCTTTTAAGTTTTCTAGTTTCTAAGACTGAGATCATGGTAGATCCACTTAAGGTTGAGGAAATACTTTGGTTGCCTCCCTTGCGCACGATTAGACAACTTCAAGGTTTACAGCGGAAAGATAACTTTCTTCGTAGGTTTATAGTGAACTATGCCACTATCACTAAAGGTTTCATGCATCTTTTGAAGAAGGACACCCCTTTTATCTGGGATGAGCGAGCCCAGGAGTCCTTCAATGGTTTGAAGAAAGATTTGGTTTCGACGCCTCTGTTGAAGCCGCCTGACTATAGTAGAGATTACTTTCTTTATATCGTCGCATCCGAGGATATGATTGGTATGGTTCTAGTTCAGGAGGATGATGAGCTCCACGAGAACATCATCTACTATCTTAGTCGAAATTTTCTCAATCCTGAACTTAATTAATCTCACGTCCAAAAGCTAGCTTTGGTTGTCGTTCACACAGTCCAGCGTTTGCGTCATTATATATTACTTTTCAAGACTACTGTGGTTGTGGATGTCAATCCATTTCAATATGTCCTTACCAGGCGTATCATAGGGGGGAAATATAATAAATGGATTTTCATTTTACAAGAGTTTGATCTCGATTTCGCCTCTATGAAATCCAAGAAATCCCTAGTCTTTGCATAGTTAATATCCGATTTTCCACGATTAGATGAGGATGTTATCCATGTTGATTCATTTTCGGATGAACACATTTTTATTGTCTCATCGTTTGACCCCTGGTATGGAGACATTGTTCTCTATATTCAGACCTTAAAGTTCCCTCAGCATCTCTCATGAGATGACCGACGACATATAAGATACCAAGCTAAGTAATATACTATCGTCGGTGACACTTTGTATCGTTGAGGAATAGACGATGTCTTGCATCATTGTTTAACTCACAGAGAAGTTGATTTTGTTCTGAACGATTTCCACAGTGGGGCTTGTGGTGGTCATCTATCTAGGCTTGAGATTGCCCAAAATATTTTCCAAACCAGTTATTTTTGGCCTACTATATTTAAAGATTGTATTGAAGCAGTTAATAAGTGTCACCCCTGCCAAGTGTTAACTCAGAAAATGTGCTCGAATCCATCCCCTCTTCACCCAGTCATTATTTTCGGTCCCTTCACCAAGTGGGTGGCAGACTTCATCGATTTCAACCAAACTTTGGCTGGGGGAAATCAACAAATTATTGTGGTCTTCAACTACTTTACTAAGTGGGTCAAGCCATGCCTACAGTTAAACCCAATGGGAAGACTGCAGCCATTTTTGTATTCAATCAAATTATCGCATGGTTCGGTATCCCGAGTGAGATTGTCACTGATCATGGAAGTCACTTTCAAAATGAAATGATGGAAGAAATAGTAGCTAAGCGGGGGTTTAAACATGGTCATTATTATCCTTACTACCCCTAGGAAAATGGACAAGTAGAGGTCGTTAACAAGTCTCTCAATACAATTTTTCAAAAAACTATTAGTCAGAGTAAGTCTGACTAGCACATCATGTTATATACTGCACTCTGGGCATGTCGAACCTCGGTCAAGAATGCCATCGGTTTTTCCCCTTTCCAGTTAGTACATGGTGTGAAGTCGATATTACTTATTGAATTTGAAATCCCTTCTCTTAAATTGGCATTCTCTCTCCTACCTGACACTTTTGATCTTGAGCGATGCCTTGTACACCTAGAGAGTCTTGACGAGCAACATTGAGACACCTCTATGACTATCGAGGTGAACAAAAGACGTGTCAAGATCTAGTACGATAAGTATGTATGTCCACAGTTGTACGTTGAGGGTGACTTGGTCCTCTTGTATGATCAAGCCAAAGAACCACTGGGGGCAGGCAAGTTTAAACCCATGTGGCACGATCCTTACATCATGCGATGTGTTCTAGAAAAAGGAGCCTATGAGTTAGAAGATTATGAAGGGAATAAGTTGCTGGAAAACTGAGAGGGGCGTGTGAATCAGTTGTTACTATGCTTAAACAATTATGCCCATTTTAAACTCTTTACATAACACTCAATGATGATCACAATAATGCAGGGAAGTAAGCAATAGAATATTCAACATCAATCACACACATGAAATATACAGAGACAAATATTTCCTGAGGAATCCCATAAAGGGAAAAACCTCTTCTTCTTGATATGATAAGTAATATTTATTTTCTGTACATTATCATTCTTATGAGCTCTAACACCTCTTGAGGCTACAACCTCTATTTTACAAGAAACAACTTGTTGAGAGCATGAACTCTCTGGTTTCTCTAGCACCAACTCCATGAGTGTTCTAGCACTAGCTATATGGAAGCACCAACTTCCAGTCACACAGGCACCAACCTGGATAACAGAGAACAATATTTGTCCCTTGCACCACCCTACCACCCTAATTTTTCTGGTTGTAACCATATGGAAGCTACAACTCCCTGTGCTCAAGCACCCACTTGAAACTCTGAGGACAACAGTCCTCCGTAGCACCTCCCTACAACCCTAAAATATAAATCTTTACTTACTTAAAAATTTTGCAGTGATACAGTATTTATCAATGGCTTACCAGTCTCATCACTATTCTCCTACCCTTCTCTGCTTTGCCTGCATCAATGTCTTCCTACACTCCCACCTTTTCACTTTATGTTCTTCTACGATTTATGCTCTGTGCGCCATCTACATTCTATATGCTATTCCTCTGCATTCTCTTCACTACGTCATTGTTCTTCCCTACACGTTTTTCATTGTGTCTCGTCCTCCCCATTGCAGAGCTGACTCGAGAATCTCCCTCCCTTCTCTGTTCTGCATCTTTTTCTCACGTTGAGTCCTCTGCCTGATCATCATAGAAACTCTTCATCCTCTCTGGTGGTTATGTCCAATGTGTTAATCATCAGTGGGCGTTATGCTGAGATTCCTTAGCTTCTCTGGCATTCAAAACTCTTCGTCTTCTATGTTAGTTACAGCCAGTCAATTATGTCTTCTTTGGCTTCTAAGCCCCTTCCTTCATGTGATCACTAGCAGTGACCATAAGCCTAGGCTTAACGAGTGCTTGAGCACTTATCAATTCAACGATCATGATTCAATCTCTGAAATGGATGACTGTCGTAACTTCGAAATTTCACCCTTCAAAACTTTTGGGTTTAAAACCTTTCAAAACTTTTGAATCAAAATTCCCAAACAGATTGGACGGTTTACGTTTATTTCGTGGAAACAGATCAATCATTAGATTTGATTCTTACAAGGCTTAATCTGACGACCAGGACTTAATCAACCATTGATATGGATGGCCACCTTTTACTCCTGTTCTTGGGATATTATACTTACGCTATCCTTCCACTGTATCTTGATCAATGATTGAGAGTGCACCCAACATCACATGGAACAATCCAGATTCCTCTTTACACATGTCATCATCTGATTATTCCATGTGTACTTGCTGACGTGGTCTTCTGACGTAATTTTCCATATGTCTTTGCTTGACGTGGTCTACCATAGGTTCATGTTGACATTGTCTTATGACGTGGTCTGCCATGTGTCCTTGCTGACATGGTCTACTGACATATATCTCCCTGATATAATGGTCATCGTATGTTCCCCAGATCTGATGGTCCTTATTCATTTTGGATTTTCGGGCTTTGGGTTTTTCAAATATCAAACTTTCCGGAGTGTAACCTCCTCGCATATTTATATCTGAAGTGAATTTTGTTCATCGATCATGATCCTAGATCGATGGCTCGATCTGTCTACAATGAATCTCTTCTACCTTATCATGTCCTTCCACTTAGAATGATCTGACGACAGACGAGAATTTGGATAATCAAATTCTCAACCCTTTTATCTTATCATGTCCTTCCACTAAAATGTGATCCAATGGTTGTGAGGACACTCGAAGAAGATCAATGGTCGATGATGATTGTGGAACCACAACTTACAAAGGATTTAACTCGACACCCAAACTCCACAATTTCAAGTTGTGCGATGTTGGTGAGTCAACCACAATTGTCGATCTTCGAAGCTATAAGATCGGATAGTCCTGCCTAATTGTAGGATTGGAACTAGTGCAATATTTAATTATCCTTTCAATATCTACAATCTATCACTTCCATTAATCTGGTGATTGCACATCCGATGGTCATAAATCAATCCGACTTAAAATGATCACTTGTTGGATCAACCACAATCGTCAATCTTCGAGTCTATGAGATCTGACGATCTAGACCAATTGCAGGATTAGGAATAGCGATTTCTTTAATTCCTCTTTCTCTCCCTGCAATTTGTCCCTACCATTGATCTGGCTTGCAGATTCGATGGTCACAATCCTCGAGCCCATGGTCACTAATATGACCGACATCTATAATATCAGACGGTCAACACAGTCTATTTCTTGATCGGACGGCTACTAAATATTCTCACCTTGATCTTAGATACTCATTCGCTAACCCTCATGATCTTTTATCTGCATTCTCTTATGTATTGCACTTTCCTTTCTGAGTTGTGATCTCTGCATACTGTTCACTCCTCCTTTTGAGCTTACACTTCTTTCTGAGCTTTGATCTCTGCATAGCGATGTTGTTGTTATTGCGATCAATTACAAGCACAATCTTCATGTAGAATATGCCAACAACCTCCCTCTTTGGCATTTATGGAAACCCTAAAAGTTTTCACTATTCTTCTTAGACCTCCAACTATAGCATCTAGACCAGACCATTTCTCCCCCTTTGACATCAATGTCAAAGAAAACATGCTCCCCCTGAGTTGTTGCAGTAATTTTCGAAGGTATAATATATTCAACTAATACATACTCCCCTTGAAAGGATGGACTCTCTTAGGTGAGAGTAGGGATGACACCCAGCTTCTTCCAAAAATATTCAAAAGGTGTCTTAGCTAGGGGTTTAGTAAAGATGTCTGCAATTTGTTCTGTGGAAGGAATACAATTCCGTTGAACAACTTTGTTTGTAACCTGCTCTTTGAGAAAATGATACTTTATTGGGATATGCTTTGTATTTGAATGGAGAACATGATTCTTCGAGACACTAATGGCACTGGTGTTATCATAGTGAAGTGGAATTGGATCAGTATAATTTACCTTCAAATCTGCAAGAGTTTGTATCATCCATAAAATATGAGTGCAGCACGTAGCAGCAGCAATGTACTCTTCCTCTGTCTTTGTTAATGCAATAGATCTTTTATTCTTACTAATCCATGCTACTAATGAATCACCTAAGAATAATGCACCTCCACTGGTGTTCTTTCTCTCATCCAAACAGTTTGCCCAATCAGCATCTAAATATGCAGTTAATTGTAAGTTCTGTTTTCTAGGATATCAAGGACCACAAGTCATTGTACCCTTCAAATATTTGAATATCCTCTTAACATCTAGTATATGACTTTGTTTAGGGGTAGACTGATAATGACCTACCATTCCAAGAACTTGCATTATATCAAGATGAGAGGTTGTGAGGTACAGAAGACTGCCTATCATTGATCGATATGTTGTTTGATCAAAATTAGGTGAAATATCATATTTATTGAGGTTGCAACCAACCACCATTGGTGTGCTAACAAGAGAGGAATATTCCATCTGAAAACTCTTTAACATCTCTTTCAAATACTGTTCTTGAGAGATAAATATCCCTGCAGAAATCTGATTGATTTGTAAACCAAGGAAATATGACAGTTCTCCTATCATGGACATCTCAAACTCAGTCTGCATTGAATTAGAAAACCACTGAATTGAAATGTCATTAGTGCATCCAAATATAATGGAATCTACATAAACCACAACAACTAATAAATCATCACCTTCAGACTTTATATATAGATTATTGTCAACAATACCTTTCTTGAATCCCTTGTCCTGTATAAATTTGTCCAGTCTATGATACTAGGCTCGTGATTCCTGTTTCAGTCCATATAATGCCTTTTTCAACATACAAACATATTTAGGATTATTTGTCAGTGAAAATCGTTCAAGTTTCTCCATGTATACTTCTTCTTCTAGGTCCCCATTAAAAAAAGATGACTTAACATCCATATGATATACTTTAAATTTATTATGACATGCATAGGCTAGAACCATTATGATGGCTTCCAATCTTGCCACTAGTGCAAAAGTTTCAGCAAAATCTTGTCCTTCAACTTGTGCATACCCCTTACATACCAATATGGATTTATTATTAACAATTTGTCCTTGTTCATTCATTTTATTCTTAAACACCCATTTGTATCCAATTACATTCTTATCTGCAGGTCTAGGAACACGCTCCCAAGTATTTTTCTTCTCAATCTGATATAGTTCCTCATTAATTTATTTTAACCAATTTTCATCTTCACTGGCTTCATTGAAGTTCTTGTGTTCCACCAAGGCTATATTTGATTGCTCGGTGTCTTTGATTATCCTTCTCCTAGTTTTTACACCTTTGTCTTTCTCACCAATTATCTGACTTGCAGGATGATTCTTTTGAGTAATTATGGAGGAAGGATTTGATGTTGTCTGTAGATTTGAGTTTTCCTGAGTATTTGCATCTTCATCTAACTCAAAGTCTTCTTTTTCTAATTCTTTGACATGTTCATATTCAACTTCAACTATATCCTCTATTGTTGGTTCAATATTTCTCACCTCTCTTACTAGGACTTCTTCATCAACTTTTATGTCAACACAATCAACCAATTTATGCAGCCGCTTATTCTAGAATATGTATCCTTTATTGTTTGTAGCATACCCTAAGAATATGCCCTCATCAGCTTTGTCATCATACTTGCCAAGGTTTTGATTATTATTCTTTATGTAGAACTTACTCCCAAAGATTTTGAAGTGTTTGATTGAGGCAGGTCTTCAATGCCACAGTTCATAAGGTGTCTTTTCACTGTGTGGTCTGAGGTGAGCTTTGTTAAGAATATGGATTGTTGTGTGTATTGCTTCTACCCAGTAGGTTTGACCAATGTTCTTCTCATTCATCATTAACCTGACCATTTGCTGAATTGTTCTGTTTTTCCTCTCAACTACTCCATTTTGTTGTGGAGTTCCTGGGATTGTGTATTCTCTTTTGATCCCATGTTTATCACAAAATTCATTGAAAACACTTGACATAAATTCTCCTCCTCTGTCTGATCTTACAACATTTAATATGTTTCCTATTTGATTCTCAGTTAAAGCCTTAAATATTTTAAAATTCTCAAATGCTTCATCTTTTTCTTTGAGAAAAACAACCCAAGTGAGTCTGGTGTAATCATCAATGATCAGCATGAAGTAGTTTTCCTTCCCTGTACCTTTCTGTCTTGATGGTCCACATAAATCCATATGAACTAATTGGAGTGCTTTCTCTGTTGAGGTAGATTTCTTGGATTTAAATTGTGTCCTGGTTAGCTTTCCTACTTGGTAGGGTTTACACACAGAATCTTGTGGCTTTGATATTTTTAGAAGATCTTTTATTGCCTCAAGATTTTTGAGCTTGATTAAGTGGTCAAAGTTTATATGTCCAAGTCTCTTATGCCATAACCAGCTCTCATCATGTTTTCTTAGATGGCATTCTTCTCTATCTTCTTTCATCACATATACATTATTATCTGTCCTTATGCCTTTAGCCACCACGTGTCCTGAGTTTATAGACTTTATCTTACAATTTTTGTAAGTGAACACCACTTCACATCCTCTATCACACATTTGAATTACACAGAGAAAATTATGTTTCATCCCATCTACAAGCAAGACATCCTGGGATTTTCCTTTGCCATTACTTAAAGTCACCATCCCTTTACCCTTGATTTTACATGGTTTATCATTTCCAAAGGTCACATTTCTTGTTTTTCCTTTACTTATAGACAAAAACTTATCCTTTTCTCCAATCATGTGCTTGGAACATACATTGTATATATACCAGTGGTCTTTTTATTTTTGAGTTGAAAGTACTAGACCATAATTTTCACTATCTTTCTTTTTCCATGTGCTGACATTTTTAGCTAAGGGTTTTATCTTTGTATCTGCTTTGTAATTATTCAGATGGCAATTTGTAGATGGACGATGTTATGACAGTTATAGCATTCAAACTCATTGTTCAATAGATCAAAGTTATTGGTGAAACTTTTTCTACTCATTGGTTGTTTAGTTATATGTTGCAAAGATTGTTTATTTATTTATCTCCTCAGTTGTATGTCTCTAAACTTAATTTGACAATTTGCAATCTTATGACCAAAATTAGAGCAGTAAAAACAGTAACCATGGAAGAAATTTTGGTACCTGAAGGATGGCCTTCTTCTTGGTATTTTTTCCTCCATCTTTTGATATCTTTTTTTTTTTTATCAGGGATCATCTTATCTTTATTAGCTTTTGGTGAAAGAGTACTCACATGGTCTGATTGTCTGCTGACTTGGAGCTTGATCATCTTTACTGGCTCTTTTCTTTATGTTTGTTTGTTGCTTGAACCACTTACATAACCTAAACCAGTCTTAAACAAAGGAGATCTTTGTTTTCTTAGAATGTCATTTAGTTATGTTGAGGCTTTAATGCTTGGAAGATTTTGGAGATACAATGCTTTAAACTTCTCCATCTCTTTTCTGGTTTTTACTACCTCTTCTTCCAAGGCTTCACATCTTGCCTTCTTTTCTGATAACTGTTGTTTCAGAATGTCCTCTATTTTCTTTGCCTCTTCTAACTCCACTTTTAGCAGGTCAAAGTCTTTATCATGTTTTTTACCATTATTTTCAAACTGTATCAACAACTGTTTTTGTTTTCTCTTCTTAAGTCTGAGTCGGTCAATCTCTTCTAAAGAACTGATTAGTTCACATTCCATATCAACCACAACTTCTTCATCATTAACATCACTTGTTGTGTCTTTATTATTATAATCCTATTCTTCCATAAGCATAAAGTCATTAACCTTATCTTCACAGGAAGAGTCACTATCTGTGTCTTCTAAAGAGTCATCATTGTTTACACATAAACTTTTCTTTTTACCAAATCTCCTGGGTTTGTAGTTCTTTTCACCTTCATAATTTTGATCATGCTTCTTGTGTGGAAACGTAGATGCAAATTGACCTATCTTTCCACAGTTAAAACACTTGAAGGGAAACTTGCCTTGATACTTGTCTGATCCTTTCTTTAGTCTTCTCACAAATTTTTCTTCAATTTCATCAGGCTTAGATTCCTCATTCTTATCTTATTTAAAAGATGCTTCTCTAGCCATGGATTTATCTTTACCTATCCTCATTTCATATGCAATCAACATTCCTAGAAGTTGATCAAAAGACAAATCTTTTAGATCATTACGTTCTTCTATAGTAGAGACATTTGGGTTGAACCTATGTTACACATTATTTTCATCACTCTTATGACCATTAATGATCTAAACCTATATGTTTCCTTCATAGGGGTCAATGGAATGAATTCCTGAAGAAAGAAGGGAGAAGAACTTTGCCTAGGAGAATAAATTGTGTTTTCCTTTGTAAAAAACCTATTAAGGAAGATCATAGTAGGATGCACTATATGTAGGGTGAGGCGATGCCTAATTTCTGCACCCTGTTCTTAATCTAGACTGTGGCATTTCTGCAGGCTGCACTATAGCTAGGGTGCTACAATTTCTGTACATGGGAAAAATGAGCATCTTCTCGATGCTTCTAGAAGGAGAAGCTTCTATGGTGAGGTGGCCTTTGAACAGTTTGGATCTTACTCTCTTTCATGATTTAGTGGGATAATCCTAACCTCCTCACCTTATCCTCTTCAGCTTATACAAGGAGAGGAGCTCTCATCGAGAAAGTTATCTTGGCTTAGGATTAAGATTTTGAGTTGGATTGAGCTTGGGTTTTGTAGCTTGGAGTTTTTGGAGCTTGTATATTGGCTTTGAGCTTTGCTTTGTCAAGATAGATTGTGGATCTCAGAATCCTTGGAGTAAGAAGTGTGTGGGAAGCAAGGAATTGTTGGAAGGAACCTGACAACATCGAGGCATCTACTTGTATCTTTCTTCCACATTCTTTAATACATATATACTTTTCTTTCCTATATGAATGTTATTTGTTCATATTGTATGATTCCTTGATCACATACATAGTTTCATATCAAATAGACTATGTTATTCTTGTATTCATTGTCTTGTGTTCTTTTGCAGATATTTCTCCATAAGCCTTGCGATGGAGCTTGGATTGGATTGGCGAAGTTGGATCTTCGATATTTAAAAGGTATGTTCTAGATCCATTTCTCATTTGATAATTGAAATCTAAGGAAAGAGTAGTGTAATGTCTTGTTTTGTTCTAGTTTTGTAGTGAAGCTAGGGGGATTGATTTGTATCTGCACTTAAGAATTAACTCTATAACAAAATTGGCGATCATACTGGGGAATGGATTGTTTTCCTAGTTTGTCTTGCTTTATTGCTTTGATTGCATGGGTTTTGTTTTCTGAATCACTAGGAGATCCAAATTGACTCTTTGACTGTTAAACTTCACTGGAAAAACCTTGATGCTTGTAATTTTTTCCATTTTTCATTTGATCGCCGCACCCTACTGTTTGACACAGTGCGGTGTTTCCGCACTATATTTTTTGTTGTCTAGCCTGCGATGACCTGGGATCGTTGCACTGCATTAGTCTGATAACCTGCGACGATTGTGAAAATTTGTTTTTTGTTGGTTTTTCTTATTCAGATCTGTGATATAGGTTCTGGGGTGAATTTTTGGGTTTGATAATAGTCTGTTTATAGTCTGCTTGACAGATTTCAATATGATTTTAGACATCTTTGCTTTGTTTTAGTTTGTTTTCTATTGAAATATTTTATCTCTTGTTTTGAGTGTCCTTAAATTACAAAGCATTGTGTTTCTTTAGAATTGTTTGGTGAAAGAACTTCTTTTTATTTTATTGAATAGTTTGTGTTAAAAGAGAAAATTGTCTGGGTTTCTTTGTTTCATGTCAATTTGCTATTTCTTTTAGCTATCTTTCATACTAAAAGTTTTAATTTCTTGTTTTATATTAGTTTGGGGGCATCTTTGCATTTGAAGTAGCAAAATTGCATGGTTTTTGGCATTTTTGGTCTTGAATTCTTAAAAACAAATCCCTCCTCATGGCCAGGGGGGGGGCAAGAATCGTGTATGGGTGTACAGTTTCTTTGTCTCATTTCTTGAAGATATTGATATTGACGAGTTTAATATATTTTGGGACATTGTGCATATGGAAATGATAAATGTTTTCTCCTTCTCATAATGTAGCTTTCATCGAAGTGAAATATTTTTATTCTCATTCCTTTGCATTGTTTAGAGTTTGTCAAAAAATCATCTAGTCCACACCATTTTCCTCTTGAGTAACAACAGCCTTAAAAATAAAGTGTTTATAAAAATTGATTAGACATTTTTATATTTTCTGGTAGAAAACCTACATTATATTAGTTGTAGGGCTTTGGAATAGGTGTGAAAGATAACTTTCCAAAGCTACAAACAAACATAGAATCTTGTGTTAGGGAGCAGTGAAATACACTTGCTACATTTTATCCTGGGAGGCCCTTCTAACACAAGGGTCAATCATGAGGTCGCATTAGGGCCGACAGAGTTACTCACCCTGCTTTGTTGGTCTTGGTGTAGAGATCACGTGTATTATGGGGGTCGCTTGAAGGTATACCCACAATTATGAGTAGAAGCTTTTCGAGTTGATTTCGGGCTAGATACCCTGACTTTGCACGTGGATTAGACTGTCGAATGGTTCCCCAAGAATCACTGTAGTAATTGGTAACCTTAGTGGCCTATCTCTTTAGGGTCTTTACACAAGGTGACTATGGAGGGGCAAGTCTTCACGGTACCTGGAATCGACGTTGGCCAAAATCACTCAGGATCCTTGGAGGTTATACCCATGATTATGTGTGGGATCTTGCACTAGGGTGTAAGTCCGTTAAGCAGGTCGTCAACGTAACTTTTCCACCCTTTCTATCTCATCCCCTTCTTGCATTGTTCCCACGATGTTGGATTTCATCACTAACTAGTGCGTTCATTGTGAGAATGTTTTCTTTATTTTTTTGCTTACTAGATTTTTAGTGTGTGTTGTTTGTTTTCCCTAGAAAACTCTAGGTTGGACATTTATTTAATGGCGCCAGTTCCCAGAATGACCAATGAAGGAACCCCTTTTCCAGGGGAACCTTTTGTTTTTCCTTCTTACGGAAACATTGGTCCTCCTCACATTGCTACTTTGAGCCTTCCAGATCTGACAATTGAATTACTGATATGGTTGTTTTCCACTTAGGTAATATTGAATGCAACTAATGATTTGGTTGTAAGCAGTTCCCCCCAAGAACATCAACCTCATGTTGATCCTTCGTCATCTTCACCAGTAAGATCTTCTTCACCTTCTTCACTTGAAAGGTCTTCTTCCATTTCATCTTCTTTGCCAAGTGAAATCTCTAAAGCTAGTAACTCGGTGGATAAGAAGAAGAAGAAAAGGACGAATAAGAAGAAGAAAAATAAGAAAGGGTCCAAACTTCCAACCACTGCCAAACATGTTGGAAAACAACCAGTTACTAATAATCGTGCTGGGAGTGTTGATGATTCCAAGATCACCCAAACAACCCATAAGCCCAAGTACCCTTGTAGGCTTTGTAAGGGTAGTCATCTTCTTAAGGATTTCCCTAGTCTATTCAAAGTTATAGAAGCATGGTCTATACACCCTCGCCAACCCATGTTGTCAGCCTCTGAACAACATGTTGATGACCTCCCGTCAACTAGTCACGATACAGTTGGGAAAAAGAAAAGTAGAGTCAAGTTTTTTTGTATGTTATGAAATGGGAGTCATCTAACTCACCTTTTCCCTCGTATGGACGAAGCCTCGAAATTCCTGGAAGACATTATTGTTTCACAGGATCAACTTCCAGCTACTTATCGGAAGCTTACTCTTGACCCGTCTATAGTTGATGGAATGATAAATTGGGTCCCTTCGTTGATCATGTAGTCAATTTGGTCACGTCCTTAGTTGAACCAGTTAACAAAGTGGTTGATCCAATCCCATCCTCGGTCAATCCCACTCTTCTTCCAGAGAGTGAAACCCAAGCAGTCGATCTGTTTCCGTACGTCGACCCCATTCTCCCCTTGGAGAATGCAACCCAAGTGATCGATTTGATGTTGTCATCGGTCGATCCTACTCTCCCTCTAGAGAGTAAACCCAATACTGCTCATGTTTTTCTTGTTGATACAGATTCTACCATGCTCGGGGGTCTTCCTCCTTCTCCCGTAGAACCCCCTCCAAGTAATGAGGCCATCCTTTTTAATTGAGGTATGCTAACTAGACCTCATCTTCCCTCTCACATTCCTTTCAAGATTACAATACAGGTTTGTGGTCGAGACGTTCCTCAGATGCTGATAGACGAAGGTTTGTCCATTAGTATTTTTTCCTCTATTGCTTGGCAAGCTTTGGGTTATCCTCATCTTGTGCCAGTTACGCAGAGTTTGTTAGCTTTTAACAGAAGAACTAGTCTCCCTTTAGGGATCCTTCCTCAGTTTCCTATAACTTTGGGAGGGAAAATTGTCATTATTGACTTCATGGTAGTCCAAGACCCCTTGGATTTCAATTTACTCCTTGGGAGAGATTATGTCTATGACATGAAAGCTATTGTGTCCACTCTTTTTCATGTGATATATTTCCCGAACGATGGAAGAATGGTGACTATTGATCAACTTTCATTTTTTGGCCTTGAATTGACCATCAACTCAATGACCTCCCTAAACTGTTCTCATATGCAGATGGTATCACCTCTTCCATAGGTCAATTATGTGGTATTCTCTCCCATGCCTTCTGTTGTCGATGAAGATGACTTGGATCCGGTAGTTGACATGGTGATCTCTTCGATAGGGCTATTAGAGCCTGATCTCCTTACCCCTATCGCGACCCTCGACATGTGTTCCTTCCAAAGTCTGTTTCTTCCGTCCAATGAAGATCTCTTGGAAGCCATGACCGAGTTTTGTCCCTTGACATGGTGTTCTTCTAGAGTGTTGTCCTCTTGGAATCCATGATCAAGAAAAGGTTTTGAGCATGGTTTTATTATTTCAAGATCATTAAAAATTGAAACCATCATTCAGCATGGTTTTTTGATTTCAAGCTCATTAAAAAATGAAACCAGCCTTGAGCATGATTTTTTTATTTCAAGATCATTAAAAAATGAAACCAGCCTTGAGCATGGTTTTATGATTTCAAGCTCATTAAAAAATGAAACCAGCCTTGAGCATGGTTTTCTGATTTCAAGCTCATTAAAAAATGAAACCATCCTTGAGCATGGTTTTTTGATTTCAAGCTCATTAAAAAATAAAACCAGCCTTGAGCATGGTTTTTTGATTTCAAGCTCATTAAAAAATGAAACCAGCTTTGAGCATGGTTTTCTGATTTCAAGCTCATTAAAAAATGAAACCAGCTGTGAGGATAGGTTTAATTCTCTGTAGCAACCTCGTTAAAAAAAGAAATAGAGCTTACGAGCATAGAACGTTTTTTTGTGTCAATCTCATTAAAAAATGAAATAGAGCTCTAGGGATTGAACTTGGATTCGTGAGAATAGTTCTTGTTCCTGTGTCAAGATTGTTAAAAAATGAAACATATTTTTACCCCTCTTCGATTGAGTCAAGTACTTTGTTAGGTTTAGTATTTTGAAGCTTCTTTTCATTCGCCTTTGTAGTTGGAAGAAACAAAGCTTTGGGGGAAATGATTTCAACCGCTGGACTTCATGTTGAAGTTATGTCGCTAACTACTTTAGCTGGGGGCTAAGTACCAACCATCCCTGTGTTATGCGTTGGGAAGTCGCAAGCATAGTTTTCTAAGGTTCAATCTTGTGTAAAAATGAAACCACCTACCTCAAGCATAGTTTCCGTTGGTCTGAGCTTGTGTAAAAATGAAACCACCTACCTCAAGCATAGTTTCCGCTAGTTCGAGCTTGTGTAAAAATGAAACCAGGTCTAAGCACAGTTTTGTCTAGTTTTAATCTTATGTAAAAATAAAATATATCCCAAGAATAGTTTTGTTTTGTTTTAAGCTTGCGTAAAAATGAAAACAATCCTGAGCTTAGTCTTTGTTCTTTTTCATGCTCGTAAATACATGAGAATAAGTTATCGAGCTTAGTCTTGTTCTTTCTCGTTCTCGTAAATACATGAGAATGTAACCGAGTAAACTTTTATCACTTTTTCGGACTCGTAAAGGTTATACGAAAAAGGAACCCCCTGGAGTTCCCTTTAAGCTCTTTTCAGACGCTCTAAACATGAAAATATTGTCGAGCGATCTTGTTCTTTTCACGCTCGTAAAAGTATTTGAAGAAAACGTCTGATCAGCGGTAGGTTATCTCTTTTTCGGTCTTGTCAGACTAACTTATGAAAAAGGAACTTATGGAGTTCTCTTTAAGTGTTTTTCAAACTCTCTAAATATGAAAACCCCCTAAGTTTTCTTTCTTTGGAATCATTAAACACACATCGAAAGACCCATATGGGATCGAACCACTCCTTCTTACGTTTCATTAAACATACTACGAGGGACTCATCTAAAGGATGAGCTTACATCAGCAATCATATGTTTTCCTCCTCAAGCTTGCATTAAAATAAAGAGGTACTCGCTTGAAATGGTGGGGGGAAAATTGGGAAAGAAATGTGTCTAAACATGTATTTTATGAAAGAGTCGCCTTTGAACATGACACTGTTTCACTCGCTTTGTGTCTAGGTTGGAAAATCCACTTGTCTCTTTATTATACTTCTTTATAAGATGACAAATTGGTCTTTGATCCCTATTGTTGAGTCAGTTTTTCCAAGATAGTTGTCGTGTCATCAATATGTTCAAAGAGAAGTTCAACCCAGAAAGCCTTCTATTGCGTCGTCCCTTTCTACAATCCTTAATCCTTCTATTTTGTCGTCCATCCATGCATCAGTCCTGAATCGCTTATTACTCTGATCTACTTCAAATCTTGTTACCCGTTTCATGTCATTGATGGGGGATACATTAAGGCCTTCCTACGACGAGTCTTTTCCTATCAACTTCAACTCATTATCCAGTAATTAGACTTAGAAACCAATTGGTACCTTGGAACTTGCATGCCTCAATGGCAGGTTTCCTCACTTTCGATAGTGGGTTTTCATTATTGACCCCTGATCAAGAGATTCCACCGAGTTTTCAACTTCAGCTCATTAATTCACATTCATTGGATTGTACTAGAGTACCTTGGGAGTCATTGACATTAATGGTGATTTCCCTTGCATTTGTTAACATTATTCATTAATGACTGGTAATCAAGTGGTTTCTACCATGTTCGACTTCAGCACATGTATTCACATGGTTAGATTCGTACTATAGAGTGATGGAGATGAAGACCCTGGATCTTTTCTGATACATTTAGGTTGCATTGGAATATATCCAGTTTGTATTGTTTCATAGATCCACATTGTATGTCTCATGTCTATGTTCAAATTTGAGTCTTTAACACATAGATCTATAGTGTATTTTTGGTGGCTATGTTCAGATTTGAGTCATATTGGCATGGATCCATAGTGTATGTTTAGTGACCATGACCTATCTTACTTGGCATGGATCTTTGCATGTTGGCATTTATGCTTTGAGTCATTTGTATTCTGAGTATGGGAATGCCTACCTCAGTGATGATATATTAATGCACTGTATTTCCTTGTTTGTTTGCAGGTTTCTGACCGATTGTTCCTTGTTCCCTACACACACTCGACAAATTATTTCAGCTATCACTCTGTTCTAACTTCATACTTTGGGGGGCTCTCTGTTACACATTATTTTTGTCACTCTTATGATCATTAATGATGTAAACCTATATTTTTCCTTCATAGGGGTCAGTGGCCTGAATTCCTGAAGAAAGAAGGGAGAAGAACTTTGTCTCGGAGAAGAAATTGTATTTTCCTTTGTAAAAACCCTATTAAGGAAGATCGCCACAGGTTGCACTATACGTAGGGTGCAGCGATGCCTGATTTATGCACCCTGCTCTAAATCTAGACTGTGGCGTTTCTGCAGGATGCACTATAGATAGGGTGCAACGACTTCTGTACGTGGGAAAAACGAGCATCTTCTTGATGCTTCTAGAAGGAGAAGCTTCTATGGTGAGGTGGCCTCAGAACGGTTTGGATCTTACTCACTTTCATGATTTAGTGGGATCATCCTAACCTCCTCACCTTATCCTCTTCAGCTTATAAAAGGAGAGGAGATATCATGGAAAAAATTAGCTTGGCTTGGGATTAATCTTTTGAGTTGGATTGAGCTTGGGTTTTGTAGCTTGGAGCTTTTGGAGCTTCTATATTGGCTTTGAGATTTTATTTTTCAATATAGATTGTGGATCTTAGAATCCTTGGAGAAAGAAGTGTGTGGGAAGCAAGGAATAGTTGGAAGGAACTTGACAACATTGAGGCATCTGGTTGTATCTTTCTTCCACATTCTTTAATACATATATACTTTTCTTTCCCATATGAATGTTATTTGTTCATATTGTATGATTCCTTGATCATGTACATAGTTTCATATCAAATACTATGTTATTCTTGTCTTCGTTGGATTGTGTTATTTTACAGATATTTCTCCATAAGCCTCACAACAGAGCTTGGATTGCGTTGGTAAATTTTGATCTTCGATATTTAAAAGGTATGTTCTAGATCCATTTCTCATTTGATACTTGAAATCTAAGGAAAGAGTAGTGTATTGTCATGTTTTGTTCTAGTTTCGTAGTGAAGCTAGGGGGATTGATTTGTGTCCACACATAACAATTAGCCTGATAAAAACCTATCTGGTAGAGATCTCAAAATTTTTTGAACTAAAGAGGTTTCCTCAATTTTTTCACCAAATGCTTTCATTGCATTTACTAGTTCTTCAACTCTTAGAAAGTACTTCCCAACAGTTTCATATTCTTTCATCTGTAGTTGTTTAGAGTGTACTATGTAGGTTTGAATCTTGGCATCCTTTACATTCTCATTACCTTCATAACTGCTAATGAGTTTGTCCCACATGTCTTTCGCAGATTCTAAGTGCATAAATTTTACAAATTCTACTTATGAAAGCCCACTCAGAATAAAAATCATAGCCTTAACATTGAATCTAAATTCTAGCTTGTTATCCTTATTAGATCGTACAATTGGATCTACATAACCAGTCTCTACCACATCCTAGACATCTGCACCTAAAGCCATTATGTAGGTTCTCATCCTAACTTTCCAGAAGGAAAAGTTTGTTCCATTTAACAAGGGGGCCTTATTAGTTGAAGTTCTTTCATGGCTTGACATGTTTAAGCTTACTGATCTACCTTTATATAAAAAGAACTGGCTCTGATACCAATTGTTGGACAACTGAGAGGGGGGGCGAATCAATTGTTACTTTACTTAAACAATTATGCCCATTTTAAACTCTTTACATAACACTCAATGATGATCACAATAATGCAGGGAAGTAAGCAATAGAATATTCAACATCAATCACACACATGAAATATACAGAGACGGATATTTCCTGAGGAAACCCATAAAGGGAAAAACCTCTTCTTCTTGATATGATAAGTAATCTTTATTTTTTGTACATTATCATTCTTATGAGCTCCAACTCCTCTTGAGGATACAACCTCTGTTTTACAAGAAACAACTTGTTGAGAGCACAAACTCTCTGGTTTCTCTAGCACCCACTAGAAGGAAGCAGCAACTCCCTGAGTGTTCCAACACCAACTAGATGGAAGCACCAACTTCCAGTCACACAAGCACCAACCTGTATAATAGAGAACAATAGTTCTCCCTTGCACCACCCTACCACCCTGATTTTTCTGGCTGCAACCAGATGGAAGCTACAACTCCCTGTGTTCAAGCACCCACTTGAAACTATAAGGACAACAATCCTCCATAGCACCTCCCTACCACTCTGAAATATAAATCTTTGCTTACTTAAATTTATTACAGTGATACAATATTTATCAATGGCTTACTAGTCTCATCATTGTTCTGCTACCCTGCTCTGTTCTGCCTGCATCAGTGTCTTCCTACACTCCCACCTTTGCTCTTTTTGTTCTTCTATGTTTTATGCTCTGTGTTCCATATACATTATATGTGTTATGCCTCTGCATGCTCTTCACTACGTCATTGTTTTTCCCTACAGGTTGTGCATTGCATCTTTTCCTCCCCACCACATAGTTGACGTGAGAATATCCCTCCCTTCTTTGTTCTGCATATTTTTCTCACGTTGAGTCCTCTGCCTGATCATCATAGAAACTCTTCGTCCTCTCTGGCGGTTATGCTCAGTGTGTTCATCATTAGTGGACGTTATGCTGAGATTCCTTAGCTTCTCTGGAAATCAAAACTCTTTGTCTTCTATGTCATTTACAACTAGTCAATTATGGCTTCTTTGTCTTGTAATCCTCTTCCTTGACGTGATCATTGGCGGTGACCATATGCCTAGTCTTAACAAGCGCTTATCAATTCAACGGTCATGATTCAATCTCTAAAATTGACGATTATCGTAACTTCGACATTTCTCCCTTCAGAACTTTTTGGTTTAAAACCTTTCAAAACTTCTAAATCAGAATTCTCGAACAGATCGGATGGTTTACGTTTATTTCACGGAAACAGATCAATCATCAGATTTGATTCTTACAAGGATTAATCTGACGGACAGGACTTAATCAACCATTGATATGGATGGCCACCTTTTACTCTAGGTCTTCGGCTATTATACTTACTCTATCCTTCCACTATATCTTGATCAATGGTTGAGAGTGCACCCGACATCATATCGACAGTCGATATCTCCTTCGGGTCTTTAGACTTCGGATATTTCAACTTAAGCTATCCTTCCATTGGAGTAGATCGACAGATGAGAATGATCCTGAAGTGATCTTTCAGATCACACGTCTCGTGTCCACTTCGAAACTTCAACATTCAACACTTCAGAGATTTTGTCAATTTCTAGTGGTGAAACTCCCGAAGTAATTCTTTCGGAGTGATGTAACTTATTAATGTCATGTTTTGACATGGCATGATCCAGCTTCCTCTTGACACACGTCATCATCTGATTATGCCATGTGTACTTGCTGACGTGGTCTTCTAACATGATCTTCCATATGTCTTTTCTTGACGTGGTCTACCACATGTGCATGTTGATGTGGTCTGCCACGTTTCCTTGTTGACATGGTCTACTGACATAGATATCCATGATCTAATGGTCATCGTATGTTCCCCAAATCTGATGGTCCTTATTCATTTCATATTTTCGGGCTTCGGGTTTTTCAAATCCTAAACATTTCAGAGTGTAACCTCCTCGCATGTTTATATCCAAAGTGAATGTTGTTCGTCGATCATGATCCTAGATCGATGGCTCAATCTGTCTGCAATGAAACTCTTCTAGCTTATCCTGACCTTCCACTTAGAATGATCTGACGACTGACGAGAATTCAGATAATCAAATTCTCAACCCTTTTAGCTTATCATCTCCTTCCACTAAAATTTGATCCAATGGTCGTGAGGACACTCGAAGCAGATCAACGGTCGACGATGATTGCGGAACCACAACTNGAAGTTGTGTGTTGTTGGTGATTCAACCACAATCGTCGATCTTCGAAGCTATAGGATCGGACGGTCCTGTCTAATTGCGAGATTGGAACTGGCACAATATTTAATTGTCCTTTCAATCTCCGTAATCTATCCCTGTTGTTGATTTAGAGATTGCACATTCGACGGTCACAACTCAATCTGACTTAAACCGATTGCTTGCTGGATCAACCACAGTCATCAATCTCCGAGTCTATGAGATCTCATGATCTAGGCCAATTGCGAGATTAGGACTAGCGAGTTCTTTAATTCTTCTTTCGCTCCCCACAATTTATCCCTACCGTTGATCTGTCTTGCAAATCCGACGGTCAAGATCCTAAATCCCACGGTCACTCATATGACCGACATCTGTAATATAAGACGATCAACACGGTCGATTTATTGATCAGACAGTTGTTGAAGCTTCTCACCTTGAGCTTAGATATTCATTCGCTAAACCTCCTAAGCTTTTATCTTCATTCTCTTATGTACTACGCTTTCCTTTATAAGTTGTGATATCTACATACTGTTCACTCCTCCTTCTGAGCTTATGCTTCTTTCCGAGCTTTGATCTCTGCATAGCGATATTGTTGTTCTTTCCATCAATGACAAGTAGACTCTTCCTATAGAATATGCCAACATAAGTTGGTCGAGCCCATAAATGGGCTCTACTTGAAAAGATATTACGCTTGAGCCCCAGGCTTGGGAATAATTCTCTGTATACTAATGTAATTTAGTGTATATATCTCTTTTATTTTCCTCTTCGGGTTGCTTATCGAGTTTTCACTTGGTTGACATATGTCAATGAAGTCTTCGGTCTACCAAGGATTCGTAGACGGGGCCAGTCATCATACACGGAACTTGGCTTCCGCCGCTTGGGTGGTTTATTCACCCAAGGGTCTACTAGTGTCTTCAGGTGATGTATTCCTAGGTCTATCCATGAACAATGTGGCCGAATATAGCATTGTGATAGAAATTTTGTGTGATTCTATCTCACATGGAATTCATTCATTAGAAGTTCGTATGGATTCCCAGTTAGTGGTACATTAGTTGAATAGTCATTACCGCATGCATGATCCTACTTTACTCCAACGATTCCTATGGGTACGTATTTTAGAATGACAATTTGATTTGATTACATATTATCATATTCCTAGGAGTTCTAATCATGTATCTGATGCTTATGCTAATTTCGTTTTAGATTGGCATTTTTCACATAATTAAAAGCAAAGAAAACCATCTCATCAATGTACACATTGTAAAATATAAGTAAAGTCGAAGATCCATTTTTATATATTTCAAAAAATATGGTGTTTATAGTACAAAATGGGGCTAATACCCTCAATACACATATACAACCGGTATTACAATATCCCACAACATATACGCCTGTGGCACCAGATGTGTATCATGTTAGCAAGCCACGATGTTTGCGAGACACCGAAAGAGTCGTACACATGCCCTTGGTACACCAACCACCTGTCATTACATGGCTCCAAGAAGATCCTCTACCTGAACCATGGGTATCCTATGAGTCAAACGCGACAGTTTTCCCTGCACATTTTGTAGGACCCTCTCAGCTTCTCCTCTCACTGCCTCGTCTCCCCAGTTCCTCTGTCGATGTCAAGGGAGGCCTTTTGGCCGTTGTAGACCCACGTCTGTGGTACACAAATGTCTAGTAAATACGTAAGCACCATTCAAAAATATATTTGTCCTAATTATAAAAAAAAAAAAAAAAATGGAATATGTAAAAACTTTTAACATACCTATGTCACCGTAGGCGGTCCCTAGTGGGAGTGGCATGTCTGGATCTCCTCTGAAGTCGATCCCCTCATAGGGATAGTAATCCTGAGAGATGACCTTTCACTTCCACCAGTAGAAGAAATCCTCGTTGTAGGGTGTCAGCTCCCTACCTCCCCCCTGCCGCCTCGTTACCTCGGTCCACTGTGCCATGGCTGGATCGCTAGGTCCTCTTGGAAGAATCTCAACTCTAGGTCCCAAACCTGGAACCCGCTCGAAAAAGAAACTGCATAGGATAGAGGCAAACCCAAAATTTCTTTACTCCCTTGTTTTCACTCTGTCAACTGGCTCTTCATATTCGCCAGTAGTGAGATACACTAGTCATACACTGTGGGTCACATACATTGCACTGCATAGAACATGAGCGGCCTTGATGCCTGGTGCAATGAGGCCAAACCTGTGATCTTGTTCAATACTAGGACAATGATCTTTAGACTGAGATTTTTTATTGCCCGGATAGGGACTTGAATCCCTACCTTAGGAGTCCCTGTTACACAGTGGGCATCGATATATTCCTCTATCTTCATCCCACTCACTGCTCCCCATGATTTGATTTTTACAACCTCCCCCCAGCGTGATAGACCAGCCAGAAAGTAAATGTCCTCTACTTCATTTATCAATGGTTGCCCATCGAGATTGAAGCTCTCACTCTTAGGGTCCCAATAACCCACCAACATCTTGAGAAACCTATCCTGGGCTCTCATCCCTTTGAGAAACCAAAAATTATACAAACCACATCTCTTTAAGGCCATTTGGCCCCCCGGATCTCTATCTACAACAATATCAACCTCCTCATGCTCTCTCTCTCTCCATTCAAGAACCATCCTGTCAAAGACAAATAAAATTTTGAGTTAGAACCCTTCAAAATGATTGTTTGTGTGCCTGTATGCGGCCCAATTTACATACAATTGCATGTAGGGCTTGATATATTCCCCCTGTAGTTCACACAGGAGTGTATACTGCGTCGTATACGCGACCTAATCAAATCCAACCTGCATACACCGAAATCTACACTTTGCGCCCTCAATAACTAAAAATCTGGAATCTAATTCAAAATTTTAATCCGTTGAATTCGAAGAGGAAGAGAACTAGAATTACTTGATTGAGACGATTTGTGATTTCGTTTCTTGATGCTCCTGCAATCGTCGTTTGAATCTTGGAGGTATTTTGGTCCAATTTGCACTAGTTGGGTAAAAAATCAAAATGGTATAGTAATTTTTTATTATGTTACTATTTATGAATTATTTTTACCCACTTTTTATAGTTTTAAACCATTTTTTCACCTAATGGACTAATACAAAGGTGGTTCTAGTTGGTTTTTGCAGTTTTAACCCGGGATTCTTGTTGATTTCAGCATTATGTTGACCATTTGTCACCACGGGAATGCATTTTCATTACCCAGCATATAGGATAGGTATCCACTCCATTATGCATTTTTGCATTATCCTATAATTGTCACTCTTTATGCCCTAGGTACAAACCCATTTGTTGCGACATAGAACCTTCCATCCACTATAAAGTTGTGTCGTTATCAAGTAGTAGAGACTTACCAAACATGAGTTCCCTAGTTAGATCCCCTATTGCATTTGGTGCCCATGCAGAGATTTTTCCATAGGACCGAGAGTCCCTCACATCTCATACTTGACTTTATGTTGAGCCTCATTTCTCATTCATAAACATGCGGCCTTATACCCCGATGACTCCAAACGAGTTTAATTTAAGCTCTTTTTCGACTCGTCTAAAAAGAGAAAATATTTCCAAGTGATTTTTCCCTTTCACACTCATTAAATTGGATTTGAAAGGTCATGAGTCTTAGTTAATCTCTTTTCCGACTCGTTATCAAAAAGTGAAAAGATTGTCGAGTGAACTTGTCTCTTTCACACTCGTAAAATTGTTTTTGAAAAGGTGTCTATTTGGCATAAGTTTATCCCTTTTTCACACCAAGTAGACTAAAAGACATAAAAAAGGACATTTTTTGGCATTAAGTTGTGATTGCATCTCATGCCCTTGCTTGTTGTATTGAGCCTATAGTCGGTTCTTGCTTTGCATTATAAATCGTTTTCCTTAGCAGTTTTGCATCCTCAACCAAGTATAGCCTTGTTTATATCTTTCACAATTTGACACCCTATACCCAGGAGGGAACATTCCCCTAAGTGTCCATCTCCCACATGCACTTCTCTGCATTGAGCATAGGTATGTTTCACTGCTGGAACTAGTTTTTCTTACTTGTGACACTCTTTTCCTCCTCTGTATCATAGCATTTCTTTTTCTATGAAAAAACAAAAAAAAATGGGTGGGAAGGGAATATTATCTTGTATCAACAGTAGTCGTGTCACCTTTGAATAGAGCACAAAGTTATTTGAGTCCATTCATCATCATAATTTTGGGATTATCATGGCCTTAGGAATTTGAGCTCATTATAGAGTCTTCTCTACCGAATGGTTACTCTTCTAGTCCCTATAGAGAATTTTATTGATGCCTCCTGCATCTCATGGTTTTATCATCAGGTCTATGCTATCAGAGTCCTCCAGATGTCTCATGCTCTTATTCAAAGGAAATCTATCAACCTGTGTCGACCACTCCTCAGAACTCTTGGCTTTGCATGTTGGCCATACCATCAATTTGTCTCAGAATCACATGATATTGTAGTCCTATCATGCACCATGGCCCTACTTTCATCATTGGTAGGTAACCTTGAACTCAACAGTCGAAATTTCATCATCGGTCACTGACTGGGTGGTTTCCCTTGTGTTCGATGGCAAGACATCTATTCACAATTTGGGATTCGTGTAGTTTATTGGATTCCATTGGACTTATTTGTGGTTTCCTCTCCTTTTTCAGTAGTTTTCATCATTGGTTGTTATTTAAAGGGTCTTTTTCGTGTAGCACTTGCACTTGGGACACATGAAAGACGCACAAGGTCGTTGGTTTGTGAACATTTTCTTCGTCTGATTTCCACCAAATCATGAAGCTCTTACTTTGTACCTCATGCTGACTGAAAAGAGATTCCTTAATGCTCTCCTTTCAGTGGGTCTCTTTCCATCGAATTCAGCCCATTTATTCTAGAAACGAGACCTAGATTCTTATGAGTATCTTGAGGCTTGCATTCATCAGTGGCAGGCTCTCTCGCCATCCATAGTTGGGAATACATCAATGTCTCTTGATCGATGGATTCTTCAGGTGTTCGACACCGACTCCTCTATTCACACTTGTTAGAATTTACTTGGTGCCTTGATACCTACTTTCATTATTTGTAGGCTATCTCACGTTTGTTAACGGTATACATCAATGACTAGTAATCAAAAAATGTATCATTGCACTCGACCTCAACTACTTTATTCACATAATGTAGACTTGCACCTTTGGCGGATTTTGTTGAAGACTTGAAGACATCACTATGTGGTCGAAGCTTTCCTAAGTTGTTGGTTCCTTTTTATTGGGCCAGTACCTATATGACTTCAGTGATCATGGGAGATCTGATTTTACTCCATGGTATACAGATATCTTCAGATTGGTTTTGAGACTGGTTCTATCGAGCCTTGTTTGTGACTATGACAACTATTGGCATGTAACCGCATTTGTATTTGCCTATTCATGGCCATGGACACTTGTTTGGTATATTTTCACATGGATTTGCAGTGTAATGTTTTGGTAGCCATGTATGCAAAGTTAGTGCATAATGTAATGATCAAATGAGTTCGTCCAGCTGGTTCCCTACCACTCCACTTCTGGGTTATTTATAATGTATTCTGGCCATCGCAGATAGTCCTCTGACCTCACACATTAGGGGGCATCTATTAGAGCAAGATTTGCCTCACCCTATGCAATATTGTAGAGAGGGCCTTATCCCATTTCCCTATGCAGACTTGTCTTCCCTGTTACCGGAATCCCGAGACACAAATACAAAATTTTCCACTTATACACATCTTACACACTATACAGAAAGCGTATACACAAGCTGCTCCACTACAACCCGCGTACATCGGGATTTGTGCTAGAAAATCAAAATTAAATGTCGGGTTTCCATGTCATGACAAGAAATCTTTGATCATTGGCCTTCCATATACTGTAAACTTTTTGACTCGGCCCTTCACTTGCATTTTGAAGGCTATAAAGAGGTCAATCTCGAGCTATGGTAAAGGAGAAAGAATTCAACTTTGAGAGAAAAGTTACCCTGGATAAATTATTTACTTCATATTGAGTCTGGATCCCTTTGTCCTTTAAGTCTGAACACAATGTTCATCCCCAAGCTCTTCCCTTATTGATGGAGAACCTCATTGACTCCCTTCTATGAGATTTTCTTTGGTGGAGGATTGAAGTGGTAGAGGCCCAGCTAGAAGGAACTCAGTTTCTCGGTTCCAAACCATGCCGACACGAAAGTTTGTAATATTTTCACTTCTGTTGATCATTCATTAATAGAAATACTCTCTTCTCATCCAATTGATGTTTTTCAAATATATGAATTATTATCCATGGGCGTATTTGTTATGTATATTGATGGATTATGCTATCTAATGTGCTAACCTTTTATATTGCCACCATATGTTTGTTTTTTCTTGTTTGTTGAGAACTTGTTGCAAGTATATATAGTTTTGGGTCAAAGGGCTCAACGATGGACATCATCGAACATTTGGACGAGGTAGGCCTCTTTCTTATCTCCCTTTCACATTGGTTTATATAGCATATTGTTGGGATAAAGTTGATTTCTGCAATCATTTCCGTCTATTGTGATTCACCCTAGCCATAAAGAGATTTTCGTCGTAACACAACTCAATCTGTATAATCATGTGTTAGTTCTATATGTTTTATACAAAGAACTATCTATCTCACTTCCTGCGAGTATGTTATCTACTCTCTCTGCAACTGTTCCTTTGGAATTGAGACTCTACACCTGTAGCTGTTATTTCTGAAGCTGAGAATGAATTCTCTATTCTCACTATAGTTGTTGAACTTTGAGAGTAGCTCCTATATTCTATCATGGAAACAACTTCATTTGAGAGTGGCTAAATAACTGATACTGAAGGTATATTTTCTTCTTTCATGGAGGTAAATAAATCTCAAATATAGGGACTCCTCCCCCTGAATCTCATACTATATCAGAATCATCGTTGCTCTAGTTGTATTCATGAATACTTGAACTATTTCTTCGATTAATGGAGCAAGTGTCTCGTCCTAGTCTTCTCCCTCTTGCTGGTAGAATCCTCTGGACACAAATCAGGCTTTGTACATATTTATACTATTATCTGCCACATGCTTGATCTGTTAAATCAATCTTGGAAGTCACCATTGACTTCCCTTCTAGTCTCAAGGAAAAATCCATGTCCCTGTCCTTTTGACTGGCTTCCTTCTCTGTCACTAAAACAAGGGAATCTTCCCAGGATATTTCACATATCCTAGAAGTCTCTGAAGCTACGATCTAGTCTTCTCAACCATGGCATCTATCTACTAGTCCTAGGAGTTTCCTCTTTTTCCCATCTGATCCTTTCTAAGATTAGGCTTACTCTGAGTCTTGATTTCTTCTGAGTCTACAAAAAATGCATAGTCTCTGCAGGATATACTTGGTGTTGAATACCAAGTATTAATATGAAAATATGAGTCAGGATTCAAACAAATTATACTTCATGTCAAGGTGGCTTCATTTTCTATTGACCAAGTCTACTGTGATTTCTATTCTAATGTTCGGTCATCTTTGGATCCTTCCGATTCTTTCAATCAATCTCCATATGAGATATTTTGTATCTCAAAAGTAGCTTCTTCTTCATCTTCTTTAAGCTGGCATTTCCTTGATCTTTTGAGTGTTGCATCTTCATCAAAGGCTACATCTATGTTGATTTCAATATGATGGTAACCTGGTATGTAAATTCTAAAGGCCTTAGATACCTCACAGTATCCCAAAAATATTCCCTTCTTTCCTGAAGGATCTAACTTAGTTCTCTTTTCTTTTGGAAAGTGTACAAATACTGGACAACCAAATATTTTGAGATGTCTTACTTCTGGATTATTTCTGGTGAACATTTCTTCAGGAGTTTTGAATCCAAGTGCAGTATGGGATAATCGTTTTTGGACATATATTTTTGTTCTTGCTGCTTCAACCCATAAGTGTATTGGAAAATCTTGATCATGAATCATAGTCTTTACTACTTCCATAATCGTTCTATTCTTTCTTTCTGCTACACCATTTTATTGAGGATTATAGGGAGTGGTGAGCTCCCTCTTAATCCTGACATCTCTGCAAAAGTTTTCAAATTCATTTGAAGTGTACTCTCCTCCATTTTCTGACCTGAGTATCTTGATTTTCCTTTCGGAGAGGTTTTCTACCAGGGCTTTGAATTCCTTGAAATTTCCAAGTACTTCATCTTTTGACTTCAAGAAATAAACTCAAGTCTTACGAAAGTAATCATCAATAAATAATACATAGTATACATACCAACTTAGAGAGGTTGATGGCATTGGACCACATACATCTGAGCGAACAAGTTCCAAGACTCCTTCTTCTTTAATGTCGCTCTTTGGAAAATGATTCTTTATGTTCTTTCCTTCATACATTCTAGTTAGGGCATCAAATATATATATTGGAGTATTCTTAGAAGACACTTGAGGGATCAAGTGGTCTTTAATGGAATCTGCAATTATTATTTTATCCTTAATCATATACTTCTTGTACTTCTCTTTGGTTGTATCTTCTTAAGGTTCCAGTACTTTTTCTTTTATTAATTTTGGAAGGTCGTTCTCTTCAAAAATGAGTCCAATTTTGTACTTCCAGGAACGAAAATTTTCCACACCTTCTAGCTTGTCAATAAGCTTGGTGTTTGCAGACATCTTGACCTAGAGCTAGGAAAATGACTTGAAAATGAAAGTGCTCAAAAATTGAAACCGAGCTTACTAGAAGATGCGTTGGGCTGAAGTGAGTTTGTTGGAGCTGACTGTTTCAGAGATTTCCAAGTTTTACCCCTTGAAACTTGACCTGCATAATTTTGGACTGGTACTTATGGTATTGGTTTTGGTTTTCTAGTTTCCTGGTTTTCTGGTACCAGTCAAAACTAGGGTCTGACTTTTCAGAGAATCTGGCCAATGAAAAATTTCGCTCAAGATGCCAAAAGATACGCTAGGGCAGGGCACACCTCCCAATATAGTTTTTGGTCAAAAATTCATCTTCAGTAAAATGACCTAATTTTCTTATACAACAACAGTGATGTTTTAGATACCCAATGAAAGATTCTCTATTCAATCAGGCTCTAAAACCATGTTAAGATTTATTGTTTTTATTAGGTTAATTCCAAATTACATGAGAATTCAATGCATTTCCAAAACAACAACATACATATGATCACTAGAAGAAACACAATCACAAGGTATGCAACATTTTATCCTGGGAAACCCTCATGGGGGTGAAAACCCAAAAACAACTTCCTCAATAATATATTTCCAATACAATGCCAAGACTAAGACCAAAACACCAAAGATAAACCAAGACTAAGCATGTGCCTCTCTTCTCCTTCCTCTTGCAACTGCAACTTCCTTCAAGATATGTGCACTAGATGAGTGAGTGAGTGTGTTCAAATGAGACACCATCCTCACATATAAATACAAGTTGAGGTGGTGCTAGTTTTGTGTCTCTTCACTTGGTGGATTCGACTTCTCCTAGAAGTGGATAAATGTAACAACCCTAATTAACTCTTTAATTATCATGAATGATAAATATTAATTTAATTAATTATTAAAATAAATTTATGAAATCTTTATTATAATATTATTAAAATTGGTAGTTGAAGTAATTAATGGGAGGGATAAGGTGGTTGAGGAATTAATGGAGGATAAGGCGGTTGGAGAAATGGAAGGAGGGAGGGAGGGGGATTCGAGGGAGGAAGATAAGGGAGAGGAGGCAGAAATTGGCGAGGGATGTTTTGGTTTTTGGAAGGGAAAAATTGGGGAAGAAGGAGGAGGAAGAAAGGATGAAAGAAGGAGTTTTAGTGAACAATTTGGCTTCAGGACTCTCACAGGGACACAGTGGTTGTTGGGAATTTTGAGCTTAGGGGCCAGGAAACCGCAAGGATTCCTGGAGCTAGGGAGTCGGAGAGGTTGTTCCTAGTTGGTTGGGAGGTTAATACTCAATTTGGGAAGGATCAACATCAACAACCAGGAAATGGATAAATCAACTAAAAGATTTAGGTTGAGCTTCAGGTTGAGGTAAATACCTTATGCAATTTATGTTATCATTATATTGATGTTATCATTGTAGTGTTGTTAATTATTATGTTGTTAGTATGTTGTTGTTGCTTTGCTGTTAATTATTATCCTGGTAGAAGAATATCATAAAGGAAATTCTAAATTAAGTAACAGTAATTAAAGAAGTAGATTAGAAAGTAATTTTTTTTTTAGAATTATTATGCTGGTAGAAGAATATCAGAAATGAAACTCTAAACTAAGTAGCAGTAATTAAAGAAGTATATTAGAAAGTGTTTTTTTTTTTAGGCTCTGTAAATTAGGCCTTACAAATGGTATCAGAACTCGGTTTCAAAACTGAAACCTTGGTCTTGAACAACCACTTAGTTGTGCAAAACAGTTCCTAAGATAGCATGCAACCTACAACCTGAACCTTGGAAAGGTTCATGCAACTACCCTTTGTTTACAACCCTTAATTAAACCAGAAATAACCCTTAATTAAATATGGAACCCTAAGGAAACTACCCAGAAAATTATTGGACAAGAGGGTGAGTGCACCAGGGAAAAGACCTTGTCGCACCTCTTCCAGTCTCATGTCCATATGTTCCTTGTTCCACTGTTCCAACCCCTGTACCTATAAACATCCTCACCTGCAAAAGAATAAGAAGAAATAATTATAAGGATTAGATGCAAAAAAAAATAATTAGAAAATATATGTATATATAAATATTAAAAGAGCAATTAATGGGCTTTATTTATCCAAACACCAAGTCGAATCATCAATGAAACTAAGTTGCATATGAATTCAAGTCAAGTGCTCAGTGCCAAGGAGGGAGCCACAAGGAGTGAACGCTCATGCACTACGGGCTCGAACCTGGCCTGATAACTGACCTTCTTGATAATAAAAAATTTAGCCTGAAGGCTTAGCTCCAGTGCTAGCTACATGCGACCTACAACCACAACACACAATTCAAGCATACAACACAACACAAGCCCATCGCACAAGCGCCAAACTTCCAAGGGTAGCCGTTGGCTCACATCGTCGAATCATGGGCAGGTCCATAGCTTGAAAGCTCCAGCTCCACGCAACCTGCCACACAATCTCCAAGTAACATTCCAACATTACTTTCAAGTCAACGCTCAAGTCAAGCTACACAAATCATGAAGGGAGAAGCCCACAAAGGGCGCAACCCACAAGTCAAGCAATAACACATAAGCCCAGCGCACAAACATCAAGCTTCTAGGTCACAAGGGCATAGTTTCCATAACACATGCCATAGTTTCCATAACACAAGGGAATAGTTTCCAAATCCGGCATGAACCAAGCCATGCACTGCGTAATCCAATTCCTTGCTCCAATCCAAAAACTTATACAAAAAAAATAAGTAAAAAAAAATGTTGTGCCGAATCCAAAAACTTATACAAACATACAATGAGTGTATATATAATTGGCACCCAAATAGTGACTCTAAACCTATGATACTATTTGTAAGCCCTAATTTATAGAGCCTAAAAAATATAAATATTTTCTAATCTACTTCTTTAATTACTACTACTTAGTTTAGAATTTCCTTTTTGATATTCTTCTACGAGCATAATAATTTACAGTAAAGCAACCTCGTTGTTAATGTGTAATACTTTAATATTTCATTTTAATAAAAATAATTCCAAAAATAAATCTAAAACTTAAAACATTAAAGTGAGCTAACTATGGAGCAATCTTCCCTCCGAGTTACTTTTCCGTTAGATTTTCATATTGCCTGTTTTTAAAAATTTCCCGTTAATTCAGAACTCTCATCAATTTTCTGAGCATTTAGATTAATTTAAAATAAAAAAATTTGACCAGATTCAGACCCATTGTTTTACCTGAAAAATGAAACTCTTAAGATAAGTTTGCTCCCAATTTAACTTACTCCTAAATGACATTTAGACTACCTTTGATGTTCTGTGTGGAGATGACAGATAATGATGATGGCCACGGCTTTTCTCAAAGTCAATTTAAGTTTGCGTAAAGGCATTTATGAGAAGCAGCTGGCATGTGAAATACAAAGACAGGCATGTTGACTCCCCTCGTACGCAATATGCACAGAGTAGCAGGCATTACACGTTTGGGTGGCCGATTCATTACAGAAAATTCACGGTGTCAGCACGTAACTCGAATCTGGAGAATTCGTAAGATCAATATCGTATAACCGGCGGTTCGAGATTTAGCCAACCAGATTATGATGATCGACATCATAATTCAGATTGTCTCTTTGCGTGCGCGTCCTGGAAGGGAAAACCTAAAGCCCAACAGATCAGTTGGAACCCTAAATTTTTATTTTGTCCTATTTCCAACTATGGCAGCTGGGAGAGGGTGTGTTTTGTATGTATCTTTGTGGCAGGCCAGAGCAAAATAGAAGATATATCACTGTACAACACGTAAAGTAGCACTGTGCGCCAAGGGTATGTATACAGAGGGAAAATGTCAACACATACATCTGTAATCACCGTACTGTTAACTTCATGTATATGTTCGGTTCTATGAATAATATGATGGGTTTTTTATTGTTGCTATTTTCGAAGCGATCGGATCTTCACCAGCCCAGTCCTATTTGCATTAGTGGAGTACAGATTAGCCAATTCATATCCATGTACATATGCCTGTACATGCCAGGCATGCAGTTACCCTAACTCGGATCTGTCAAGTGCCAGGTCTAAAAGCCTTATCATTAGGTAGTCCGGACAACTTTCTCTTTTATAACAAGGCTTATCAGAATAAACTTAAAGGTTTGTACATGAGCATGCAATTACCCTAATTCGGACCTGTCAAGTTCCAGGTCTAAAAGCCTTATCATTAGGAGTTGTCCGGATACTCTTAAAGGTCTGTCAGGACTGCAAAGTCGAATTTAGCCGAGGTAATGATAATTGTAAGATGGTGGATTTATAGAGTTTTAAGCTTTATTTCTGGATAGTTCTCAGTAAACTTTTGTATGTCCGCTGTAAAAGTGATNCTATTTCCAACTATGGCAGCTGGGAGAGGGTGTGTTTTGTATGTATCTTTGTGGCAGGCCAGAGCAAAATAGAAGATATATCACTGTACAACACGTAAAGTAGCACTGTGCGCCAAGGGTATGTATACAGAGGGAAAATGTCAACACATACATCTGTAATCACCGTACTGTTAACTTCATGTATATGTTCGGTTCTATGAATAATATGATGGGTTTTTTATTGTTGCTATTTTCGAAGCGATCGGATCTTCACCAGCCCAGTCCTATTTGCATTAGTGGAGTACAGATTAGCCAATTCATATCCATGTACATATGCCTGTACATGCCAGGCATGCAGTTACCCTAACTCGGATCTGTCAAGTGCCAGGTCTAAAAGCCTTATCATTAGGTAGTCCGGACAACTTTCTCTTTTATAACAAGGCTTATCAGAATAAACTTAAAGGTTTGTACATGAGCATGCAATTACCCTAATTCGGACCTGTCAAGTTCCAGGTCTAAAAGCCTTATCATTAGGAGTTGTCCGGATACTCTTAAAGGTCTGTCAGGACTGCAAAGTCGAATTTAGCCGAGGTAATGATAATTGTAAGATGGTGGATTTATAGAGTTTTAAGCTTTATTTCTGGATAGTTCTCAGTAAACTTTTGTATGTCCGCTGTAAAAGTGATCGGCATCTAAGTAGAGGCACTGATCAAAAAAAAAGGAGAGAAGAGAGAGAAACAAAATCCAAATAGAATTAGATGTAATGTTTGACAACAAATTTAGTTTGGTAGAGGACAAGATTTAGACATAGATAGAGAATAGAACAATATGGTTGGAGATTTAGTTGCAAACAATGGATGCTAGAATACAAGAAATGAAAAAACAAAAACAATCAACCCAAGAAGGAGAAGTTAAAGCAAATGACAACTTGATAGGTAGGATTAAAGAGCTAGAAGAAAAACTAACAATTTGGCCCCAAGTAGTATGGAAAATAAATACCCATCAAAAATGAAACGAATAAGTTAATAAAACCATGAGCATAAAGAGCCTTCAACCTCATTTTTGTTGATGTTTTGGTAGGTGCTCGAGGTATTAACCTCCATGGATAAACCTTCACTAGAATAGAATATTCTGGAAGCAAGAGAAAACCTAAACTGAAGTCAGTTCAGAATAAGTAATATTGAAGTATTATATGCAGAAAAAGACAGCCTGAAGAGACACCTTTCACCTGGCCAAATTAGTATAAATAGAAGGCACTTGAGCTCATTTGGTAACACACTCACACTCAAGAAAGTGGTGCACTAGTCTAGAGGAAGAGTGCAGTTGTAACGATTGCAGCTAGATACTGGTCTTCGTCACTGGTTTCAGACTTTCTTCTTGGTGCTCTCTCTCTCTCTTGGCTATCTGTTGGTTCTAGTGAGGCTTCCTGGAATCATTCTTTCTGTCAAAAGTTAAGGTGCTCAGGGGTGGCTTTGTGCCTATGGTTCGATGAGAATGGTGTAGCATTGTCTATGGTTAAACAAGCACAGTATTCTAAGATCTGCAGCTCTCTGTCAAGCTCGTTGTAGCACAATTGCAGTTGCAGTACCATTTTCTTCGTGCCAATTCCTTTATGCCAGTTGCAGCACCAATTGCAGTGCCAGTTACAGTGTGAGTTGCAGTGCCAACATCAGTTGCAGTACCAATTGCAGTGAAAGTTTATGTCAAGTATTGGGACTAATTTTTGGTTATCCTAGTGCACCCTAACCCAGTGCATCTCCTGGTGCCCTCAACCATAAAAAACATCAAAGTTGAATTTTTGGGTTAAAGTCAAGGTTTGATTGGTCAAATTCAAAAGACTAGTCAAGGTCAAAGACAAAGAAAATCATGACTTCCTCCATAAAATCAGAGTGGCGCAACAAAAGCATGGTCTCTTGGTAGAGCATGGAAGACAATGATTGACATCATCCTTGCAAAGAACAAAGGGAAAAATTATGGAATCAGAGACTAAAGAGAAGGCGTCAAAGGATGAAGAGTTTGATTTTTGGAGCTTCCAAGCACATGAACATGGAGTAGAAGAAACAATAAAAAACAACTACTGCAGATCTGAATCTCTTGAAAGAAAACGAATATTTTTCCAAGAAGCAATCGTAGAACCAGAAAGATCTCAGATCTAATACATTCAGAGGAACAACACACTCTCCAGGTTAGAAAGAATACTTGTCTCAAAAGAAAAACAACTCAAGCATAACAATAGCAAGACTATGGGTTTGCATATCAAGTTTGATATTTTTATTATTGTTTCTTAAGTGAGTATTGCAATCCTTTAGATACTAGGAACAAATTAATACTTAACTTAACATGTACTATTAATATAAATGCTTATTGTACTCATTTGTAATATGAACTAACATCTCCTCTAGGAGATATGTCTTGCTCTTGTTCTCAGGCAGGACACCTTGGTAATGCTATAATGTATTACCATGAAATTGATATGTTCTTATATAAAATGCTATTATACTGGATATACTTTTTCTCTTGTTGTTTTTGTTTTGGGTAGGTGATCCTATGTATTCCAGGAAGGTTACCACAGAGAAGAAAGACTTGAAAGGACTCATAGGGAGTCAAATTTCAAAGGGAGTCAGTAATAAGGAAGAAGCAAGGTTTCGTGACACTTTGTAGGATGCATAGGGGCATGCATCAAATGGAAGCGTGGTTCAAGGATTCTCTTAGTTAGAGGGAGTTGACGAAATAATTTGAAAAGAAGGAACTTGTGGGCCTTTGTGCTGAGTTGTAGGCTTCATGCCGAGTTGTATCCCTTCGTGTCGAGTTGTAGGCCGTTGTGCCAAGCTATAGGCTTCATGTCGAGTTCTAGGCCTTGTTGTAGGCCTTTGTGTCGAGTTGTAGGCTTCGTGCCGAGTTGTGGGCCTTTGTGTCGAGTTGTAGCTTTCATGTCGAGTTGTAAGCCTTGTTCTGAGTTGTAGGATTCATGTCAATTTGTAGGCTCCATGTTAAGTTGTAAGCCTTGTGTGGTGTTGTAGGCTCCATGCCAAGTTGTAGGATTTATGTCGAGTTGTAGGCTACTCCAGTGTGATGGTATGGTATGCCGAGTTGTTGCTACACCAGTGAGACAATATGGTATGCTAGTGGCATAGTCAAGAACCTGTATGGATGTGATGGTGTTACTCGTAATATGATTTGGGTGATCAGGAGATAGCCTGTGTAGCTTTGGTGATGCTACCATTCTGTAAGACCATGTAGGTTTTATGCCATGTGAGATGGATGGATAATGATGATAGTAATGATGATACTCACAACATGGGTGAGCAAATCATACGGATGTATCCCATGACGATGATGGTGACACACACTAGGAGGTGTAGCTATAGTGTTCTCTAGCGGGTTGTGCCCCTAGATGAGATTGGTAGATCCACATGGGTGTAGCCATGTGTGACATAATGATGCTATCAATAGCATGGTATGTGTAACCATGATGAGAGGATCATGGCATAGTGAGGAAGGATATGAAGACCAGAAGGGAACATCATGGTTAAATACCTCTCTAACTAAGAGGAAGTGTTGATGTTTTGGTAGATGCGAGAGGTATTAACCTCCATGGATAAACCTTGACTAGAATATATTATTCCATAAGTAAGAGAAAACCTAAACAGATGTGTGAAAACCCTGGAAGACAACTCACCCCAATAGAAAAAGTGATACTGAAGTAATATATGCAGAAAAGGACAGGTTGGCCCTGCTTGAAGAGACACTTATTCACCTGGCTAGATTAATATAAATAGAAGGTGCTTGAGCTCATTTGGTAACATGCTCACACTCAAGAAAGTGGTACACAATTCTAGAGGAAGAGTGCAGTTGCAACGACTACAGTTGGATACTGGTCTTGGTCTGTGGTTTGGGACTTTTTGCTTGGTGCACTATTTTAGGAGAAAGGTCCACTCTCTCTCTCTTGGTTATATGTTGGATCTAGTGAGGCTTCCCGAAATCATTCTTTCTATCAAAGGTTAAGGTGCTCAGGGGTGGATTTATGCCTATGGTTGGGTGACAATGGTGTAGCATTGTCTATGGTTAAACGAGCACAATATTCTAACAGTTTTTGGTATAAAAGAACAAGATGAGGACACACTAGCAATAGTAAAAGAAGAACTAAAAAATAAGCCCCCCTAAATAATCGAACATAAAGATAGGTTGATCCTTGTCAAAGTTAGTAAGTTGTAATGACCATAAATATGACAAACTGAATAAATATCTGAGCTTAAAAGGGTTAGGAATACTCATAAATGAAGACCGTATTCTAAAAAACCAAGATGCATTGAGGAAGGAAGTTCAAAAGGTAAGTAAAATAAGTTAGAAGACAAATAGGCAATAATTAGAAATCATAAAGTTATTATTAGGGATAAAGACTATAATGATAATAATAAATAGGAATTTGGGAGACTTAAGATCACTTTTTGGAACTATCATGGCTTTCCATGGCGCAAAGGTCTTATGTTAAGTTGGATCCTCAGTAATATTGATATTATTTTTCCAAGCGTGGGAACATGAAGAGTCTAAGATCCCTAACATAGAAGGATTTGTCTTGTGGACAACATGGAACAAGAAATCATATCGCAAAGGGAATGGAGGCATCGCTATATATATATATCCTCACATTTAGCTTCACAAGAAAGACCCTTGTGGCTTTCCATGGCACAAAGGTCCTATGTTAAGTTGGATCCCGAGTGATATTGATATTATTTTTCTAGTTGAAACGTGAGAGCATGAAGTTCCTAAGGTCCCTAACACAATAAGATTTGTCTTGTGGATGACATGAAACAAGAAATCATATTGCAGAGGGATTGGAGGCATAGCCTCATATATATATATATATATATATATATATATATATATAAACATTTCTCCTCATATTTGTCTTCATAAGATAGACCCTCAATTAGTGAATTTGGATAGAAATTTTAAACATCAATGCTAAGAATATTTATATAGCGATTTGTTATTTAGCACCCATTTATTCTACATTTTATAAGAAACAAAAATTAGATAAAAATTTTCTCTATAATATAATAGAACAAGATATTTACAATTTGAGAAATGGAGGTAATATTCTAATGCTAGGAGACTTTAATGTTATAATTGCAACTAACCAAGCTATATTCTTTTAAGCAATGTTTCCAACCCTAATCCTTTATGGTTAGATGAGGACCTTGTTTTGGCTAATAGATACAAAAGAAGCTCTGAAGAATTTGTTTGTTACCAAGCTAGTCAAACTCAACTTTACAGTTCTCAAGACATATAATTTGCAATGGAGTAATGAAGTGGCTGAAATCCAACCATATGACTTGTATGCATGGGCTAGGTAGCAGTGTTGTGGATTATGTGATATCCAATTTCCCTATATCGAATAATAACTTTTCACCTTTTAAATGACCATGAACTTGATTCTCATCATAGACCTTTAACCCTAACTCTAAACTATGCCACGCAAAAAAGCCCCATTGAAGAAAATTTTGATAATCAAAGGCACCTACTTTTTGACAAACATAACGTTAATCTTTTCTTAAAGGATTTAAATAGTGAATTAAATCTCCTAACTTATAAGGACAACATTGAAAACCTCTATCATAATTTTACACAAGTTCCATTTCAAGGTGTTATGTAAAAAGAATAATAGAACAACCAATCGTTGTTATTATAATGAATGTAAAATTGCTAGGAAATCCATTAGGGATTCTTCTAATGAGTCCTTAAAAATCGATAAGATAAATACATACAAATCCCTAATTAAAAGGAAAAAATTGTAATCCCTCGGGGTGTAGGACAGTCAGTGATGGAATGTATTGTTAAGAAACTCTATTGTGTGAAGTCACCTATTCACAAACCTAAATTACTTTGTGTGTTGCGTGTGGGGCAGCGTGACAAAACTTGGAGGTTATAGTGGTAACATTTGGATAACAAGACCTTGTGTCATGTGAGTACGTTCCAGACTAGTTGTTAATTCCGCCAGTCACAAAAAGGGGAAAAAATGTACAATATAAATAGAAAGCAAGAGAGGATTTTACACCTATCTAAGCTATTGAAATCCTTACTCTGGCTCGTTGGTATCTTATTATCTAGTTATTTCCTTGTTGTAAATCAAATTAGAAGCTCACAAAACAACATACACTGTTGGAGTATTCAACTCAAATAAAGATAGTAGAAGAAATACCGAAAACCAAATCATGCACACATAAACACTAATATTTTTTAGTATATACCCCCGAAAACACCCCAGAGGGAAAACAAGTACTCAGATGATTTTATTATGATAAAATAAGGGTTCCCATAATAGGGATAATGGCTCACTAAGAGAAATACAATTGCAGAAAAACTTGGAAAAGTTTGTTTTGTTGTACGACCTAGATCTGACATGCCTTTCAAGGTGTATGTGTGTTTCCTTAGGAAAACCCACATGTACACACCTATCTCCACTGGGACATCCGTACACGAACTCAAGGACTGTATGGAAAACTTCATATGACTCAACCGTTTCATATGACTTTTCTCTGCTAAAACCCACTTGTGACTGCCTCTATTCTCTCTTCTCCTTGACCCGATCTCTAAATGGAAGTCCTTCTCCACCTATCCAAGATCTATTTCAATCACAGTCCTTCAATCCAATACTCTAAGAAAAATTTCTTCTCTTCTTTCAATAATATCAAGTGTCAAGTGTCTTCCTCCTTCACGTTATCGTTGTTTTTATAATCTTCAGTTACGACCTAACCCTAATCTCCAAAGTGATTGGCGATTGATTTTACTTCTCACCTCACATGAGATCAATGGCTAAGATTAAATGCTAATTAATTTTAGCATTTCCTTAAATAACTCAACTAATTAATAAAAACACTTTACTTTAATAATTATTTTAATTAAAGTAAAGTCTCAAAGTAGAAGGATTTAGACGAATTCGACACATCTAAACACTTAGACCTATGTGGAAATACCTATCTGATGCTACAACATCAACACTCCCTCTTAGAAAGTAAGGTACTTCTCGAAGATCCCCTTAGAACTAGTTCTCTCTCCGACCCTGGCACAATGTCTCACACATCATCCTGCTCACTGGAATCCATCCAACCTTGCTAGTCAGCTACATATCAATGATGATGCTACATATCAATTCCATAAAGTTTGAAAACTTTGTCAAAGGCTTGTTCTCCCTCGATGTTTTATTAGAAGCCTCCTTCTCCTGAGTATCTAGCCATGTCATGTCATACCAACTTAGTATCCTAATAGAATTGGAAGGGGATAAATCCCTCTTCCCATTTGAAGGTTGGCTCCCCACATTGGAGGTCTCTAAACATGTTATTCCCTTTGAAGCCTCTTTCTCTTCTTCCTCTATCATTGACATCAATCCATGATCCAATATCTCCATGAATCCTCTTATAGGCTTACCCTGCAACCTGTATAACCTTCCCTCTCTTACACCAATGCTCATTTTTATGTCAGGGCTATATCCCTATGGACGTATGAGTACTTTCACTCTCTGAAAAGTCACATAAAAACCCATGTCCTCCAAAATTGAAAATGAGAGAAAGTTCTTCATCACTTCTGGTACATACAAATCATATGCCACCTCTAGAGAACCTCCCGACTCCATCTAGAACCTGACTATCCCAACTTGTGCTACACCACACTTGGAATGAGTACCAAGATCCACATGTAGATCTAGGACTGTCTCTAACCATATGGTGAAAAAATCATGTGTCCCCATCATATGACGAGAAGCACCATTGTCCAAGTACCACACACTCCTTGAGTTGGTGTTGGTAGAGAGGAAAAAGAACACTGAGAATTCCCTCTCAATCTTTGTTGCGAACTCATCTAGTTGAGTCTTTGTTGATGCTATTACTTGTGTCTTACCTTGCCCCTTCTTCTCCAAACACTGTGATGCATGGTGCCCATACTTGTAGCAAACAAAGCACTTGATTTTACTCAAGTCGTTATTTCTTGGTTCTGAGGTTGACTCCTAATTGTTAGCATTGGAACTCTTTCCTTTTCCCTTTCTTTTCTTACATACAATAGAAAAGTTATCATCACTACTTCCCTTCTTGTTTCCCTTAGACTCCTTCCGAGTCTCTTCCTAGACACAATCATCTCAAAGTCTCTACCAATTTGGGAGATGTTCCCATGAATAGTTTCCCTCGACAAATGGTTCCCATGACTTGGGAAGACCATTCAATGCCAAATTCACGAGTTCTATTTCTTATTTTTTCTCCCCTATGGTTGCAAGTTGATCATGCACCTGTGTGATCCTCATGAAATAGTTGGTAAGATTATCAAATATAGACATCTGCATAGATCTGAGTTTATTTATTAAGACCATCTTCTTATTCATGTTAGCACTTTGGAATAAACCTACCAAAGAATCAAACATCTCTTTGGTCATCTTCTTCTAAGATAAGTTAGGAATTAGATGATGCTTCACTAAATCCAATATAACCCTCTCAACTTTAATCTCCTTCTTCTCATGAGCTTTCAAATATGTCGGATCTATTGGTGGAACAATTGCTTTGTACACTAACTCCAAAAGGTCATACTCTTTTAACACCAAAGTCACTCTTACTTTCCAAGATAGGAAGTTGGATGTTCCATTCATTCTATCTTCAACTCTTAGAGGTGTTGATTTCATCTCTTTATACTTGATAAACTACCTCGGAAATAGCCTTCTACTGAACCTGAACTTGTAGTGACCTATATAAACTTGTACATGCCTGCCACCACTGAAACCCGCATATGTACACGACTTTCCTTCTTGAAACCTACATATATACACATATGTTCTTAATGAAACCCATGTATACATGACTCTCTCCAAAGAAACCTACGTATGTACATGAATTTTCTTTCTTCAACCTACGTACAACTCCATACGACTACACAAACCTAGTTCTGCCTTAGTATGAGTGTTTATGTGAAATCCATCCTTCAAATTCTACCTATTGGTTATGGATATGCTAAGATCTCCTGCAAATTTGATAGATCTACCATCAACTACCATGGATCTGAGATATGACTTCGTCTTAGAGAGACTACTATGATACCATCTTGAAATCCTTACTTCGACACCTAGGTATCTTGTTATCTAGTGATTTTCTTTCTAGAAATCAAATTAGCAGATCACAAAACAACATACACTACTGGTATATTCAAATCATATAAAGATAGCATAAGAAATACTAGAAACCAAATTATGCACACATAAACACCAATATTTTTGGGTAGACACCTCTGGAAAATCCCTAAAGGGAAAACCAATATTGAGATGATTTTATTATGATAAAATCAGGGCTCCCGTAACATGGATAATGTCCCACTAAGAGAAATACAATTTTCGATAAACTGACAAAGTCTATTCTATTGTACGACCTAGATATGAAACACCTTTTGAGGTGTATGCACCTTTCCTTAAGAAAACCTACATAAACATTCATGTCTCCATTGAAACTAGCATACAAAACCTGAAGGACTGTATGGAAAACTTTGTATGGATCGACCATTTCCTTCTCCACCTATCCAATATCTCTTTGAATCACAGTCCTTCATGATCCAATACTCTGAGCAAAGGTCCTTCTCTACTATCAAGAATATCAAGTGTCAAGTGTCTTCCTCCTTCACCCTATCCTTGCATTTATAATCTTGAGTTATGACCTAACTCTAACCTCTAAAGCTATTGATGGTTAAGATTAATTCTTGCATCACTTGATATCAATGGCTAAGATTAAATGCTAATTACCTTTAGCATTTCCTTAAATAACTCAACTAATTAATAAATGAAATTTACTTTAATAATTCATTTAATTAAGGTAAAGTCTCAATGTATAAGAATTTGGATGACTTCCATGTGTCTAGACACTTATACCTATGTGGAAATACCTGTCCAATGCTACCAACATCAACATAAGTTTGATCCTAAGAAGTTCTGGAGGAAAATTCTAATTTGTAATACTAAAGAAAATAATATGATTCCCTTGAAGGGTTAGAATTCCTATCTTAAAAGTCTTTATGAGTTCCTTAATGCCATCGACACCATCACAATGTTTTCTACAGAGCATGAAGTTTTTTCTATGGAATACATAGAGTTAGAGGTTAAGCAGATCCAAAATGGGAAAGCTAAGGACATTGAAGGATACAGGGCTGAAATTTTTAAAATTGGAGGGCCTATTGATCCATAAATGGAGAGTCTATGGCATGTTTGTTTCATCAATGCAAATTCTTTGTAGTATTTATATTTTGTCCTTTGTTCTTTGGATTATTTACTTCTTGGCTTTCATCGCTTGTAGTCGCTAAACCAATACCAACTAAATTCCCAAATTGTGTCTAAGACTAGTAATGAAGAAAATGTTGAGTGGACATATTTGATCATCCAATAGTGGAGAAAAATGTTGAGTGGGTGAATTTAGTTTCTCATCAATGGAAAAAAATTCCAAGGTATATTTTAAGCACTCAACATGAGATAAAAATTACTAGGAGAGAATTCATACATCCGACATCAGAGAAAAATGACCTAGGGTAAGTTTAAACACTCAACATCAAAGAAAAATGACCTAGGATGAGTATAGACTCGTATCATCAGAGAAACACGACTTGGGGGTAAAAGGAAGACAATAAACTAAATAAATACAACCCAACAATGATTAACTTCGATCAAATTCTCAATTGATATGCCTAGCACTAGGAAAATGCTTAGATAGGTATAAATTGGCCCAGGTATAAGTAAATTCAACCAACGACAAAAAAAATGCCCAGATGAGTGAATAAAATGTTTGGGTGAGTGTAACCTCAGTCAATAAGACAAAACACAACTAAGAGAGGATTGAGATAATGAAGCTTGCATCTAGTTACCAGAAAAAATGATTTCAAGCAATAAAACTCAAACCATAACTATAATATAACTCCATAGAGAAAATTACACCCATGTAGTATAAACAACAATGATTTATTTTTCTTGGGAATTTCATTACAATGGGTGAGCTATGCATGCAGAAAATATCATGTATTTTTACTCACAAAAAGAAATGCAGATGGTCATGGCTCAAAGATGCCTTCACTCATCATGGACATGCTCGAATCCTTCATCCACCAATCTTCAAGAAAGCTTCACTCTTTGAGCTCTCATCTTTGCAAACTTTCTAAGTTTTCCTTCTGTCCCTTCGTTGCGCTCTTCTCTACAATCTTCATTATTTTAATGTTCTTCCTTCGGAAGGCCAACCATCACATGGTTCATTTCCACTTCTCATTTTTCCAAGAAAAGACAAAATAAAATTAAAAAAACAAGTACAAGATTATTAAAATTTTACAAATTTTTTTGGGTGAGGATCTAATTAGGATCATACCTCCCCATTTGTAATATTTTGGTCCCCAAAAGCTTCAACTCGCTCAATTTTCTTCTTCTCCTATAATAACGCAGAATCCGACAAATCTCAAAGAAAGGATGCCTCGGCTGTAGGATGGAAGATAAGAGCTGAGTAGGGGCTGCCTTTGGAACATCCATGTTTTCTTTCTCATGGTGTTGGATGACATTGACTACTACAATAGGTCGTTGGAAAATCATTTATCCTTGGGTTGCAAGTGAAAAAAACTTGTCTTTCCCCTTGACCTTGACTCTCCAAGCTTTCTTCTTGGTTGTTCGGTTCTTTGGATGGATTTCTAGGTGAAGCCTCCAAAATTTGGCTTCTCAATTTCTAGTCAATATATAATATTGAAAATAGTTCATGCATGGGATGCTTGGCCTTCTAGAGTGCCGAAAATCGTTATCCTTATGACCGATTTTCTTGCAATAAAAACAAACTAAGACATACCTTTTCTGTATTTGATGAAGCTTGCTTGGTTGGTTCCTTGGTCCCCCAAGAATTTGAGAAAATATGGATGGAAAGATCATCTCATTTCTTTCCTCTTACAATATTATACAATCATATTTGAGTGGTTTGTTGCACATGGATTATTTTCCGGTTCCTCTTGTCTTCACGAAAGTGGTTTGAGTTGCACATGTGCTAGCTTCTTATCCAATGAATCCTAGGCCTTCATGCGTTGGCCTTTATTGAGATACAATGGGAATCATAATCCACTGTCCTTCTTTTCATATCCCTTGGAATTCATAGCCCATTTTTTCTCATGAGCTTGTGGGTGAGTGCAAGCTAATGATGGTCTCTCATGACGTGTTATTGAAAATGCAAACTTGGAAAAACATCAATATGTTAACTTGGAGGGATTATTCAAGGTACTTTTACAATGAATTTGAATATGGTGCAACAATATGAAACATAGGAAATTAAATTATTTTTGTAAATATACAATCTGTATTCATAGACATTATGAATAACTAGGTCAAATTTGTTTTTTTCTAAAAGTGGTATCTTATTTTTCCAACAAAATATAAGGTATATGTTTTCGTTCGTGCAGGTGTTGAGTGTCTTAACGATTGAATTTCATTCCAAAATATTGTATACTTGTAGAGAACCCGTTTTTCTTATGCCTTGTATTTTTTGGAAATTTTTAATATTAATTATATATATTTTTTTAATTATCAAAGTCAACATATTCCTGAAATTACCATGTGTTTTGCTCGTGTAGGCTAAGAGGGTCTTAAAATGATGAAAACGATTTTTATATTTTTTTATATCATAGGTATCGGTCTCATATTGTGCCACATATAACTCATTTGAGTAATGGTTAAGCTGAGAAAACGTTATAGAAGAAATAAGAGAGGTATGTATTCTAGTATTTTGATACATGTGAAGACAAAAATAGATTAAAAAT